>VYZQ01015632.1:0-68337 GCA_013400655.1 Mystacornis crossleyi | reverse complement strand
GGGATGGAGCGGGGATGGAGCTGCGCGAGCCTCCAAATTCTGACTAATGCCGTAACCGGTTTGGTAGCTCTAAAATAGGATTTTAATCCTGGGAAGCATCATTTCACATTCCAGTGATCTAATCAAAATCCTTTCCTCTAATCTCTCCATGGTCCCCCCTTTCTAGATGAAAGAGGCTGGAGTTCCTGTCTTCACCCTTTCTCTGCTGCCTCCCCGTTCTACCAGTCTGTTCTGTGTCCAGGCAACTGCAAAAAGACATTTCAAAGGCTCCTGCCGTGCCATGTAGATGTTTTCTCTTGTTAGTTTGGACTGCAGGTGTGTAAGCCTCAAGGATGAAGTATCGTGGTGCTGTTTTAGGTTCGGGGCACACAGTCATGGCACAATAAATCACATAGGAACGCTCCGCTTTGAACGCGCGCGCACAGAAAAGGGAAAAGAAAAAAGCATCTGACCTGAATCATTTTCTGGAAACACATCTGGTTAAAATCCGAAGTTTTAAATTGAGTAATATTTTAAAATACATTTGGTAGGTATTAAATTACAGTGTTATATCTGGTAATATTTATGATACTAATGTGTTAAGCGGAGGTTTATATCTGTCAAGAAATATGAATTATTGTCATATGGAGTAACAAATGTATCCTGATATAAATAACATTTTATGATATTTTTAACATTATTGTAGTCTTTTTTTTGCAGAAGTTACATTATTGCCAATTTGAAATAAAAGCTCTGTGGCTACATACCAAAGCTTTTAGCTGTGTAATTTTGGATAAGTATAAAGCAGTACGGCTGATTTGGGGAATTACCGAGAAACCTTAACTCTGCCGGAAGACAAATGCTGAGCACCTCTAATTCCTATTGTCTTCCATGCAGGATCAAGTCCCTCGTTTGCCATTTTGTGTGGCAGCAAGCCCAAGGAAATCTTGCTTGACAGCTCTGTTTTCTCAAAGTGCTGCATTTCTTCGGGCTGGGTTCTGCAAAGATCCTGCAGGCTACAGAGCTCCTTGGAGCAAGCGATAATGTGCTTTGTGTTCCTGCTGAAATGTACCTGTGTATGATGGGAGAGGGAGCTTGGAAAATTGGGTGCATCCTGGCAAGAGGATGGTTAGAATAAAATTTGCTTGGGTTATTATGTTTTGAAGAATCATTCTCATCTGTTCGTTTGAGGAAGATTTTTCTAAAGTTAGATTTGATCTGTGTAAATGCTAACTTCTTTCAACAGGCTCTCACAGAGTACTGAGAAAGGAAGCACCGTGGATTTGAAGTTTAAATCTAAAATAATGGCAGTAACTAGTAATGCTTGATACATCCAAAATATTTGTAAGTATGTTGTACAGATTTCTTTTTAGGAATTGGGCGAAAATCACATTAAAATTTGTTACCTATTAATGTCATGAAGTCTCACTGATACAGCTTTTTAATGAACATATTTGCACTTTGGGCCATCACAGGCAAGTGCTCTTGTTATGCTTCACATCAGCATCTGGAATACGGAAGAAAATGGACCTTTATTCCAAAGGTCCCAAACTGACTGGGAGCAGTTCCTTGGTCTGGCTGCTCCCCTGGGCATCAGTGTGCATTCATGAGGAGATTTTGGATGACGAGTCCAGTTTTGGTCTCTGGACTTAGGCTTCTCTTTCCCTTAATGAGCCTGGCTGATTTTCTTGGCAGGGAAGCTGAAAGATGAGGCTCTGCTTCTCCCCGCACCTGTAACTTTTGGGTCTCTACTCCAAGGGTTCTTGGTTCTTTTTCTTCTCCTCATTTTCATGTAAACTGACTCCCGAATCTCTGTCAGTTCCCCTAAAAAGAGTTCTTCCAGAGCCTTCTCTGTGCCCCTGTCTGCTCCTTGTCCAGCCCCTTCCCTCCTCACTTCATGGCTCTCACCTTGGCATTTTCTTCAGCTGATTGCCGTCCCTGGCTGCCTGGCTCCATGTGCCTGTGCCCGCTGGAAAGGAGCTCCTCATTCCAAAATCCCATCCCTCTCCGCTGTGGAATTGCCCCTCTGTTCACCTTAAACTGGGTTTGAGAGCAAAGCAAGCTGAGCTGTCTGTCCTTCACTGCTCTGTGCCACTGCACAGCGGGATTCCATAGGGATGGCAGGGAACAGAGACAGCCGAACAGATAATTTATGTTCCTGGGAGATTTAGTCCAAATTAAGATCAAAACTCATATATGTCTTCCAATCGCAGATTTTTTTTCCCCCAGTTATTGTCAATTACTCTAATTCTGCTTGATTTATCTCTCTGGTAGTAGCCAGAGGTTTTGCAGCACATAAATTGCCTGAGGATTTGGCCAGGGATGTGGACACTGACATGTAGAAGCTCAGGAAAGCCCCTGAGCAGAAAATGGTTGCAAACAGGGAGAATAGCAGGGCGAAGTATCCCCAGTGCCTGCACACGATTACCTGGGTGTCCAGCTGTGGTCACTCAGCTGGATGGAGCCTTGTATTCTCAACCAACGTAGCAATTCCCACATTCTTTGGTAAATTGGGAAAATTTTAGCAGAAATCATGTAGATGGCAGCACACGTGATCCAAGCAGAAAATCCTGTGATTTCTGTTATCCTGTGAGCACTGCACAGCCACAGGTACACTCTGGTAGGTGGAAGAGAAGAAAGCAATTCTCACAGAGGGCTGGGAACACAGCCACAATTAAAAGCAAAGTGAATTTGCGTGGTGTGGTTACTCGCTGTGCAACTCCGAAGGTGTTTATGAGGATCCCACAACAGACCTTCCTTGAGCATTCGTGGATTAACCCACACAAACATGGGATGACACTGCAGCCTCTGCCATGTGCAGCACGAGTTACTGAAGACCCCAAAAGAGCTCCCACAGCAACATTTCTGTCAAACAGCTGCTTTTCTCACCGAATGTTCCATCCAGATGCATGGGCATGTTCTGGTCAACATCTGGAACAGCACAAAGAATTAGCAGGGCAAAGGACTGATCAGGTTATCCACTCCCTGGAGCTGGAGTAAGTTTGATACTCAATTTCTCTCAGGGTATGTTTGACACCAGTTTTAATTTGTCGGAACTGTGCTTGCCTTCTCATCCTATATCCCATGCACAGGATGGTACCAGAGCCAGGATTTTGTTGGGTGGCAGGCACGTCGAGTCCTTCTCTGGCCTCACGCTCCATCCAGCACTCTTCTCTCTGACTTAGGCTGGTCTTGATTTGGGAATTTATCTTTTCTGTCCTTTAAAGGGATCAGAAGACAAGTTAGTAGGTTACATTCCCAGGAAAAATTCCCACCTTTTTCTCACTTGAAAACTTCCGTGTTTTTTACCTTTAACTGGTTGTTCTTAGAGGTTTGGGGTTTGGGTTTTGCACATCCTTTTTTTTTTTTTTTTTTTTTTNNNTTTTTTTTTTTTTTTTTTTTTTTTGTGGTATTTAACTCCTGCTATTCCTGTAATGAACCCTCACCCACGTCATGCAGCCACTTCCTCACTTCAGCTTCTTGCTCTTCCCATCTCCCAGCTCAGGTCTATTTTGGCTTTGCTTTCCCCTCCAATAACTCTGGCCCAGTCAGGTGTTTCTCCCAGTTTCTGCTCAATCTCCAGGTCCAGTATTCCACATATTACTTTAGAATAAGGAGCTGAAGCCTGCATTATTGGCTTAAATGCCTTTTTGTGTTCTGAACCTCACCTGGGCTCATTCTATTTTTGTGCCACTCTCCCAGTGGCAGGAGGGCTGGTTTAGTGGCTGTGGCTGGGGACAGGCTGCTGTCTCAGGGCTTTCACGACATGAAACCACTCCCTGGATCCTCCCTCAGTTTCTCCATCTGTACAGCACCAGTGGTCACTGGGAGATCAAAATCTCGTGGTGGCTGTCGGGCACTGCCCCTCGAGGGTTGCAGGACAGGGAAACAGCAAGGAGGAGAAGGAGGAAATGTATCAATAAAGCGGCTCGGAGCTGCTTCCTCACCTCCAGTTCCCTTTTCCTCCCCTTCCACAGAAGTGGGTGAGTGCAGAGCTGAGCAGCCTTGGCAAAGGAAGGAGAAGAAAGGTTTTTCTTTCACTTTCAATCACAAACACTTCATGTGGGACGGCAGAAGGGGACATCCCTCTGCTGCTTTCCTCCAGCTGGGCTTTCTGGTCCCGTTGCCCCTTCCTTGGTGGTCGTACTCCTTGGTGGGTCCCCCACAGGCACCTGTATGGTGATCTGTGGTGTTTGGGTGTCTGAGGTGGTTGGTCCTCCAGTAATGAGGGCGAGGTTTCATTTTGGGAAGCACATCTTTTCTTAGAAACACGAAGACTGTGACTGACTTAGCATAACTGTGATTTTCTGCAAACACAACTGTGTTTGGGGTGGTTGCATGCGAATGCTGGGGAAGGAGAAACAGTAATTCTGGATTAATGCAGAGAGGGAGAAAATAGACACCCTTAGAGGAAGCCCGGAGTTCGCTGTGGCTGTCGTACACTGGCAAAACTGATGCTGTGTCCCACAAGAAACATTTCAGCGTGGAGAACCTCCTGTTTGAAGAGAGCATACCTGTGCCTGTTGTCACACGAGCGAGCCAAACTGCTTGGGGCAGCACAGCAATCCAGTGTTTCTTTAGTAACATCTATGAAATAAATTGGGGTTTTCCCCCTCGTGTTGCATCATTTCTTATTTGGTGTCCAGGTGGTGAAAGATTACCAAACGGGGGGGAAAAAAAATCTATGTAATATTGTGTATCTAAACATTACCTTCTTCCTTGCGATGAAGAGATCCAGTTTTATTCTGGCCGTGATTCTCCACATTTATGTGCTGGCCCTTGTCTGCATCTGCTTGGCATTATCCTGGATTGAGGCTTTAACCTGCTATGAATCCAAAGAAATTACACGGAATTGATGGGATCACTATGAATTTCCAGGGGTGTAGGCTAGTGCAGACCACATCCTATTAATCTTGTTGTGTTCTTTCTGTAAATAACAAGCTGGATTCGGCCCAACAAGAGTAAAACAAATTGAAAGCATTCATGAAGAGCAGTAAATGGCTTTAAGATGTAAGAATAACGTATTGGTGGGTTGTCTCCAAGAATCCAGGTTTTAAAAGCACCAAAGCACACACAAAACTTGGGTTTAACGTGTTCGTAAGTGGCTGCCGTGTGGGGCTGGCTGCTGAAGCAGGGCCACGGGCACAAGACCTGCTTTCATGGAGGGATTATGTAAAAAATTTAAAACTGCAAGAAGGAGAAAAATGTTCAAGGGCAGCCAACCTGGAGGAAACAAATATAATTTAGTTGTGTGAAGTGTTTATAAATGCAGTTTATGAACATGTATGAAGGAGTTATTTTTTTTACTTTTCAGACCACAACTGTCACACAGAAAAGAAACAATTGCTTATTTGTCCTTTTCAAGGATTTTTAGAGAATACTTTGCAGTTTGGCTACTTATTTTGACCTGCTTTCTCCTTTTTAGAAGCTTATTATTCTGTTGATTATTTCAGATTAGCTTTTTGTGTGTGCTCTTCTTTATTTGTAATTGATAGGAAAGCATTTACCTGGTTTATCTGAAAGTGGGAATTGGTTTTAAATCTTGTTCAAAGCTTCAGACGTTCACATGCACGGGCTACCAAATTTGATCTATCAGTCTCACTCCTTGGTTCTCTTGCATCATCAGAATAAATGTGAAATGACACAGAATGCCTGGAATTGCAATAATGCAGTGTAACAGAACTGACTATCAAGCTTCATATATAGATTAGATTAATGCATAAATCTAATTTGATATTTTACATTACTGGGCTAATATTTTACAGATGTAATGCCAAGTTGTTGAGTAAATGAAAATCACGGAGAGTCCAATTGTGAAAGGATTACTCAGGCAAAAATCCCTGCAGTCAGAGGGAGTATTGCCTGAACGAAGTCTGCAAAATTAGAACTAGAGCCATATTCCCCGAACAGACAAGCAGATTTATCTGTGAGATCTGCCCAGGAGTTGAATTCTTGTAACAATGAAAGATATATGGGGAAAACGAGCAAGCAGGTAACCTGGAATATAAGGAGAGACTGATAAGATCACAACAACCCTGAGCAAGCACTTGTGCGGTTGGTGATGTCAACAGGAGCCCAAGCTGTTTTAATAAACTTGTTCCTAGTTGTCCTATAGTGTGTTTTATATACTGAAGTACATAGATCACATAAGAGTTTAACAAGAAGAGGATTCATATTAAATTTGCACATAAAATACCTCCATGAAATACGTGAAATGCTTTTCTTTTTTATATGATTCCAATAAAACATCGATCATAAAACTCTGCCCTCCTGCTTCTTCATACCCAGTTTCAGCTGTTGCTTTGTGTTTAGAGTTGGAACTCATGACACTTGGCAGAAATCATTGTGGGGCACTTTTAATTGGTGAAGAAAGACCCTGGCTCTGCTCGCTCGCTCGGGGGGCATAAATCAGAGGGAACCCCACCAGAGCTGGTGAAATGTTGCATCTCTGCAAGAGCCTGTTGGGCCAAGTGATACAAACGCTTGCAGCTCCTGTGGAACGTGCAGTCGTGTGGTTGTTTACAGCTGCTCAGGATCGGCCCCACTGGCGCGGATGGAGCAAAGCCAGGGATGATTCCTGCCCTTTACCGTGGGTTTCGCTCAGTGTTTTGCACTGTAAATTCTCCTGACTCCTGCTGCCAAGCTCAGCTCCCTCCTTCACAGTTTCGTATTCTGAGTGTGAACTGATACTGGTGGAAATCCAAGGGTAAAAAAGTGGTGAGTATGAAGCACAGATCTGTAGCCTGGATCTGAGAGGAACAGCTTGACCACAGAGGAAGTTATTTGCACAAAAAGTATTCAAACAGATACGCACGGTTTACATGTGTTTAGTAAATCTTGTCTGAAAACTAGAACCAGCTGTACGGTGTGTGGAGGCCCCGATCCCAGCCCCTCCTGAGCAGCGTTTCGTACGTGTGGACGATACATTTCCAGTCACTTTTTCCATCTTTCCATTTGGGGGCTGTTAAGGACTGAAACACGAGGGGACTGATTCCCATGGTGGTCTGTGGTGCTTGTCAGCAGCCCCAGGTAGCTGTCCACAGCCCCTGCTCGGAAACGATCCCACCACAACCCCTTCCCCCCTGCCCTCCTGCCCTCCTGCCCCCCTGCTCTCCTGCCCTCCTGCCCTCCACCTGCAGCCCAGCAGCAGAGGTAGGGCACAAACCCCCCGTGGCAGCTCAGGGGCACGAAAGGAGCTTTTCATGCCAGGCTCGCCATTATCCCACGGCATTATCCTACATGACGGCAGCGAAATCGATTGAACCACTCGGGTTCACTCCTAAATGAGAGGCAAACCAGGCCTGAAAGCTAAATTTGCATGCCAGATTAAGAAAGTTGTAGATGCAAGCAAGATCTTTTTCCTTTTTTTCCCCCCTTCTTTGTGTGTGTGTGTGTGTGTGTGTGTGTCTCTAACTATGCAACAAATTTTGTAGCTGAAATTTACATACTTCTTGATTCATGAAATTATGAGCAGCTGCTATTTTGCTACATTCTTAAATTGAAAAGGCAGCGAAGAAAAGAACAGACACATTAGGCAAACTCCATCTGCCCCTCATGTCTATCACTTCCCTTCACTCTCTCCTTTGCCAAACAGGATACAATGGCATAATCAGATGTCTTGGTTTGCCTGGGAGAGTCCCCAAATTCATATAGCTGTCGTCTAAGACGGGATTTTTGTTTTTCAGACAACTTCTTGACATGGTCTCTTGTTCCCCCCCGAAACGTGGATACATATTTACAGAGGAAACAGCAGAACACAAAAGAGCTACAGGGAGAGAATAACCTTCAAGATGGTTTACAGGCTTGTGGAGGTTCCTGGAAGTCTTCAGACATCATCTTAGGGACCTTAGGATCACTGAGAATGAAGAAGCTTTCCTATTTTTATTTTTTCTGTTCCTCTCATCTTTTCATTCAAACTACAGCATGGAAAGATTTTGGGGTGAGAGGGTAAAATACAGGATTCATAAATAGAACAAATGGGGTTCACTGCTACCTTTTGCCATGAATCTGAACAAATCCAATCCACAGGTACCTCCACAGTTGGAGAAAGGAGTTTTCTTTGGAGTAGAGAACTTCTATTCTAAAAGTCTGGCCCTTACTTCACACTAAATACCACTTTAGAGGTCCTAACACTACATTTCATCATGACGTAAATGTTTTAATTTTCCAGTTTTGAATTAAAAGATGGAAACTCAGAATTTTAGACCTATTTAACACCTGGTTAAACACTTAACAAACTCGTAACAGCTGAGTGCATCCCTGTTAAGTGGAGTTTTTTCCTTTTTGTTGCCCCACTTAAGAAACAGTCATTGTCATTCAGTCTCATTAACATAAATAGGTTCCCTAGGAGATGTCCCATTAAAGTGGCCATCCCTATTAAGCATGTCCCAATTAAGTAGTGTTTATTGTATGGCAGGTTCCAGACCTCAAAGCAGAATAATTTTCAGTTCCTAGAGGGAAAAAAAATAAGTCAAAGAAATTACATATTTAAAAAAGGCTTAAATTGATACAAACTGATAAGAGCCCAAAAATGAAAAATGAGGGCTGACACTTCAGCCTTTTGTTTACCCTGTAATGCTGCTTTTCTGGTTTTGAGTTAAGAATGTAGCCTACACCCTAACTATGAATTTCTTGGCTTTGATTTGATTGTGTCATAACCTAATGTTTTATGACTTACAATCACATTAGTCATAGGAGTCACTCAAGTTTAGAGATGATGGAAAAGACGTAGGGGATAGACAAATCCATACTGGGGAACAGTCTCGTGATGGGAGCGGCGGCTGGGACCCAGCAGGGCCGAGCTCACTGTCCGGGCCTGTGCCAAGTGCTTCTGCCTCACTGAGAGCAGAGCTCCAAGGCTCTTTTCACAATATTATTTACATACCTGAACAGACATTTAAATATTATTTTGTGTGCTCCTGTGCATACATAATCTATTTCGCTCTTAATCAAGGTGGATTTAAGTCGGGGGCTTATTCAAGGTGTTAAGAGACAAGCTCTGGAAAATCTTCCTGCGTTGGCTGAGGATGATACAACGCGGTGTCTGCTGCCAAAGGCTGCCCCTTATCCCCCAAATTATATTAGTGTCAGCCACTTCAGCATAAAATCCAGGTCTTTAGCACAAACCTGCCTTCAAAGAGCTGAAATTACCTGCCTTGATTTTGTCTCAAAGCAGGGGAGAAGCAGGCAGGTATCTGCTGTCTGTGCCGTGTCTGTGGGAGGTGACCTCCAGCGCAGAGACCGTGTGTGTGAGGAGGAGGAGGAGGAGGAAGAGGAGGAAGAGGATTAATGCCATCTTCAACAACTGAAGGCAGTGCAGCACATTGACACTTTCAGCCGGGGCATTTGCAGCTGCAGGAACGAGACATCCCTTGTGTAGCTTTACCCCAAATTAGACAACCTGTCCTTCCTCTGAAGGAGAAGTTTGTACCTGGGCGGAGTTCAATAAATAAATGAAAAAAATATTCATGTTCCAAGGCCACAAACTGAAATCTCTTCATGACAGAACCTCCAGAATTTTCCCCAGTACAAGTAAAAATGGAAATACAACAGATTCAAAACTTGTCAGAAAACAGAATTTTGATGTGTACAGGGGTGACTTCTCTGCATCACTTTTTTTGGTGTTTCAGAGAAACAGGCAGTTTAAGTCATGCCAGCTTATTTTCTTTATTTAACAGAATCACAGACTCATTTAATTTGGAAAAGAACTTTGAATCCAAGTGTAAACCCAACAGTGCCAAGCCCACCATTAAACCAGGACCCTAAGCTCCATGCCTGGAAGCTTTCATGCTTCCCTGAAAAGCAATGTACACCTGTTAAATACCTTTCCTTGGTCTCAATAATCACTTTTTTTTTTAAAGGAATTATCCCTGGAGTACAGTCTCATATGAAAAGATGTGATTTACACAACGGTACACAAGTGGTTCACACATTTAATACACAGCCCACACTCTGAAGAACCTTAAGATTCCTTGCATTAAATAAAGAGGCACAGTACTTCAAAATGAGGGTTTGTGAGTAGGTGGTATAATTTTTTCTGGGTCGCTGAGTAGTAACTGGGTGCTTTGAAAGCATCTTGCAGCAGCCAGGTAAGCTGTGGTTGAGAGATGCAGGTGTCCTACTGTGGTCAAATCAGAAAGAAAGACTTCTCTCCTTAAGGCAGTAAAGCAATTACACCTGGTGTCCTCATACCTTACTTCCAGTAAATGGGTGTAGAACAAGGTGGCTTTGTAGTGCCCAGCAGTATCAAGAGCTGGCAGCAAGAGTGTCTGGGAGTCTTTGTAGAGCTTGCTGGAACCCTCCGTCGTTCTGAGCAGGAGAAATGGTTCACAGCCACAGCGCTCAGGGGTTCATCTCAGAACCAAAATACCTGGCTCGGTGTAAAACTCTGAAGTCTGGGATGAGAACCAGCACAGGAAGTTCTCTCTGGCTCCTCAGTGTCTCGTTTGAGGACAGAGGTTGTGCTCACAACTGCACCCCTCTGCAGGGACAGCAAAACCCCAGCTCCGAAGAGCTGCTGCCCTGCAGAGAACTTCAAACCCAGATCTGAGCTGGATGTTCTGGCTCTGCAATTAACCTGTTCTTTGTTAAACAGCAATACTGTAGCAGCACTTGATTATGCTCCAAGTAGAAGATGTGTCAGCATTTCTGGTGTGAGATCATTTGTCTCGGGTTTGGAATTGTCCAGGACTGCCAAAGCAGGAGCCCCTGGCAGCAGAGGAGGCTGCGAAGGGCCCCGGAGCAGAGAGGAAAGCCCAGCCATGTACCTGTGTGGGGACTCGAGTGTGTTCTTCCAGCTCTGACACAAATCAACTGCGGGGCACTTTGACACATCCCAACCTTTCAGAGTGGATTTTTTGAGCTCAGCTCATTATCTGAGGCTCCATTCAGATGCTCTCAGCACAGATGCCTTCCTCATCAGCTCTGCACTAAAACATACAGTAAGTGAAATTCTGCCATATGTTAATACATATGTTTCAGTTTCAATAAGCATTTGATGCAGGGCTGTTTTTATTTTTTTTTTCCCAGGCAACAGAAATTACAGAGTTTATACTATTACCTTCCCTCTCTATTTAAATGTACTAGCGAGCTTAAATTAACTAATTAAACTAAGGTTAGCTACGTGCAGCATAACCTGTCACAATGGTGGAAACATGTATTGATTCTTAATGGTTCAGCATTTATCTGCTTGGTCCAAGCCAGCTGGGGATGGCAGAGTCAAACTGTCTGAGACTCTCTGTGATGTTGTAAAATGATGGAGAGGCAGATAGCCTGGAGAAAAGGTGTAACCGGGATTTTCACTTCATCCCCACCTCAAATTTTCCCATCTGGCATATCACAACATAATGATGTGAGTGATGTCATCAGACTGGGAGAGAGGATCTCAGTGGGGTAGTTTTCTCCTTTACTGAAGTTTGTACGCTGGCCACAAATTGTAATTAGCAAGTGTCTACAGTTTATTGCTGGCAGAGGCTCAGTCCGTTTTCCACTGGCTGGAATCAGTCTGTTTAGCCACGATGATTCTTTTTGTTTGTTTGTTTGCAAATAAACTCTTGGAAAGATCCTGGGCACATTATGAGATTTACAGATCAGTTGCTCTGCACAAGTACAGTGCTTTTACAGCAGTGCAATACCTCTGAGTAATGCTTTTGATTTAACGAGAGCTACCCTAGATTTGCACCATTGTAGGAGCCAGATTAGGCCCCATAACTCTTGCACACAGACTTGAAAGCATCCAAGCAGTTATGAATGAGAGTAGCATTTGCAAGATAGAACAAAGAAAAACCAGTCAAAAAAAATACCCAACTTACATCAGCTTTGCCTGCTGGATTCTTTGCTTTACAGCTAGAGAAATACCCAGGCAGACCCTCAGCTAGCAGAAGCTGGCACAGCTTTGTTAAAAATCAGTGGAGCTTTGCTGATTTATATCAGCTGAGAATCACTATCTGCCCCGATGACAAAATGAGGCATTGAAACAGAGTGGGAAGGCAATAGGGTTTATCTATGGTTACAGCATTAAGGCAGCATCATAAGATAAACTAATTTTGTCTAGAGCTTAAAAAAAAAAAAAAAAAAAAAAAAAAAAAAAGAAGGTGTCTCTGGGGATACAGCACTGACTTGGCTTTCTCAATGCTGGCTTCTGATCACTGTGCCAAGACTGGCATCTTCCCTTCCCTCAACAAATCAGCATTGCTGCTGCAAACTCTTCATTGACTGCCAATGCTGTGCTACCAATAATTTACCACGATTGAGAAACGTCTCTGCTTTCGCTGTGCACAAGAGCGTTTGCTCCTGCATGCCTGGATCTGTTCAGTTACTTACTTTATGAACTTTATTAAAAAGAATCAAAGGATTCTTTTGGGTTCGTTTTTCATAAAATGTCTCAAGCATTTGATAAATAAATAATCTTCTACTTAAAATGGGCATGAATTCCCTAAAGACTCAGCGTTACAAGCAGGTATGTGCCAAGCCCAGCTCTCCTCCAGGGGGATGTATATATCTATATACCTGTAATTATAGGCTGATAATTATATAATTCCCTCTATGTATATCATCATTTGTGAATAACTCGGTAAGCTGGCAACACAGAAGGGCGGGACTGTATCATAAGCTAATAAAAAAAAGCAATTATATTTTCTTTCTGATCCAGTTCTCACCTTCCCAGTGATTGGGGCATTGTGCAATAAGTGAGAAATGAGGAACCTCGGAACACTTGGAAGCAAGATAAGCATCCAAATGCCTGACTCTGTCATTCAGAGCTCAGCCGAACTGTTTCACTCAGGAAATTATGGGCTGCCATGGGAACAAAGGTCCCTTCCCAGATTACCAAAAGGAGTCTGAAGTGGGTCAGAAATGTTATAAGAATAGGCTTTCAAATGGCATTTATATTATTTCCCAGGTTAATACGTGTTTGAATCTAAGCACTAAGGCTAATGTGAGCAATGTCATTTCAGCTTTCCGCAACCCCTCCTCGCTGCACTTGCAGTTCACCCCCAGAATGAACCCTGGGAGAAGCTCTCTCCACAGTCCAGCTTGCATCTCTCACCTCGTTTTACAATAACTTTGCAAACAGCTCAAATAGGGACCATTTGTAACCTGTGTTGATGCAGAATCCTGCAAAAAGTGCTTTTAGAGCTAACGTATCAGAAATCACAAAATTTTACCTAAGCCTTAAAAATTCAATACATTATGAACAAGTGCTTTTGTTTTCTCATTTACAGTGTTCTTGCAAGTCTCTAATTCCTTTCCAACATGCACAGCAGTGTGTCCTCAGTTGAACCCTAATGTACACCCACTACCTTACCCTCCAAATCCTTGGGACGGCTCATACTCTGCAAAGCCTGGAAACAGAGCCCAGTGTCGGGGTAGGATCGAGCCTCCAGTACGTAAACCAGAAATGGAACAAATCTGGGCATGCAGGAGATAATTAATTGTGCAGAATGAAAGCACCGAAGTTTCTCAATTCTGATAAATTTCTGGTGGCACAGCCCTGGCAGTCAGTGAAGTGTTTGCCGAAATTGTGTTGATTTGTCAAAGGAGGAGGAGAAGCCAATCCTGGCGAAAGAATTCCATGCCATGGAAAAGAGAGAAAGGCAGCGTTGTACTTATCCGCACAGTCTGTCCTTAGAGCTCTAAATGAAAGGTGATTTCTTTTGGAGGTGCAGCTACTGGGAGCACAGATCACCAGATTCTCTGTACCATTTATTACAGCTGCCTGTCCCTGTGTCCCAGGCAGAGCTGCTTTACATGTGGAATGAGTATGACTGGAGTGGCACAAATGTAGATCCAAGCTCTCTGTTTGGAGCTGTGCTGGTTATCTCCCTCCCGAGGTCCTACTCAGCAGAAACCAAATCGGTTCCATCAGATCGTTTCTTTGCGCTGGAGTCTCTGTGGCTGTTGCACGCTCCTGAGAGGGCTGTGGGATGCTTTTCCTATTGTGTCACTATTGCTGCTTTGCCCTGCAACCAGGAAAATCATAAATGAAATGTGGCTCAATCCTAAAGGTTCCGCCTCTGGTTCAGCAAAGTGGGGAAGCGTATCCTGAGTGCAAACACCCAAGGATCGGGGAGGATCCTCAACACCTCACAGCTGAGCACGTGCTTGTTATTCTGCTCAGTCAGAAGAGCTGGTGATGGGAGGTTTGAATGAAGCTCGAGAGAAAGTTTCTGGTTTGGCTGATCTGTCCTCTATTCAAGAAGGTGCCAGAAGGGAGAATGAACACAGACAAGCAACAAAGGTGCCCGAGTTTTGGAGGCGATGAGACCCCTCCCTCTCACAGTCATAGTCCGTACCAAGCTGACGAGGGTGACCCCGGCTGTACCTGCAAAGAGGTTTGCGTATTTCACTCACCTTTGGAAAGGCTTCTCTCCCCAACGAGCTGCCCATGGGCAGCCCATACCTGCATTTGAGGGCTCCTGCGGCCGTGCGTGTGCGAGGGAACGCTGCAGCCACGCCCGAGTGTTGCAGAAGTGAAATGGATACGTTTTCCCTGCCTTTGACAAAAATGATTGCCATGCTTTTCTACACCTCACAGATAATTAATATATCAAAAGACTCTGAAAGCCTACACTTGGAAAATAAACAGTTCTCACCGAGGAATACCTCCGCAGCCCTATAGGAAAGTAATTTTGTTTGGATAGTATTGAAGTCTGAAGGACTGAAAGTTGGCTGTTGCATGCAATAGAGTAATTCAGTGACTGAGAGAAGTCTGTGTGATAACATCTACTGCGAGTGGTGTACTGTCAATTCAGAGCACGCCCTGGGATGGGTACTGAAGTGGGTTTTATTTGAGAGAGGGGTTTTTTTTACTCTTTGGGTCAATAAACCTAAGTTGGCCTAAAATAACTTAAAATCTTTCAAAGGAGTGTGGTAGGCATATACTTGTTACCCTCCCAGAAGTCAATGTGATACTCGCTGAACAGGAGTTAAATACTGTGTGGGAACAGGGCTCACGTGTTCTTGCTCCTATAAAACCCTGGTTTATGCTCCCTCCCATGTACAGGGCAGTAGAAAACGCCACAGCAGCACTTTCCTAGTGCTCTCTGGTCAAGGACACCAAATGTCTTCACAAGCAGGAATGAATGTTGGCAAAAAAAGAACTCTGTAAAAAGGTTAGGAATTAATACGACAATATAACATATGGGGAAAGAATTCAGACTCAGTTGATCAAGAAAGTTTGTCAGGAGTGTCCCAAGTTGCATTTATTTCTTTGTTCAAAGTAGATTAGATTACTAGTAATCATTAGATTTTAATAGATACTCAACAACCTAGAGCTCCTGTTGAATTTATATCAGTAATAATTCCTGTAGAAATGTATATAGTCACCATAAATATGGAATTTTAATGTGCTATTCTACTCTTGAGAAGGGGATAATACACATCCTAAAACACCAAAGTTTTGGAGGTTATCAGTGTCTTTACCAAACAGACTAAAATTTGGCTGCAAAAATTGGCTATTGTAGAGCCAGTGCGGCTCTGGAGAAGTGAGAGAGCGTTTGCACATCTCCTGTCTCACGAGCAGTATTATGAGCGTTCTCCTCAGATACATCTGTTCCTTTTTAGTTTTCAGCTGTCCAAGTTCAGTTAACCAAGTCTGGCATCATTCACCCCTTTACTAAATCATGTGTTCAATGGAGCTGTTCGAGGCCAAATGGACTTTGTTTGCACGGCACTAACAATTCAGCGCTTTTAGCAGAAATAAAGGAGTGAGGAGTGAATACTTAGGAGAAATAATTGTGTTTTGTGCGAAGCTCTCCCTGCGATTCCCTCCTGTGGTGGCAGGAGAAAACGATAGAAATCTGTCTGTTCCCAAGGTGAATTGCTTGAGAATCTCGTCCTAATAGGGTGGGGGCATTGCTGGATGGGGAAGGTGAGAAGTTTCTTGCGTTTCTGAGGGCTAGTCTGGGCTAATTCCTTGTGCTTGTCGGGAGGTATCAATTCCTGAAAAGGGAGTTTCCTTTCTCTTTCCCGTGACTCGTCAGGACGGTGCCTACACGCTTAACATATCTACATACGGGCTGACTTCCCCGCCCGCTTGGTGCCTACTGGCCCCACTCCCTTATCTAATCAAGGTTCAATCAAAGTTAATTAGGGATCTAGTTTTCTGTTCCTGCATTAGGCGTAAAGCAAAAGAAGCTCCTGGGCATATCTGATCAAGGAGCTGATCTGTGTTATAACTATGTAATAACTGGCACAACTGTGTAATTACAATACAGCCCTATCTCAGGTTACATCATTATCATTACGCTTAACACTAAAACAAAGTGTGGTTATCATGATTGGTGTCAACACATTGGTGATGTGCCACCCAGGAAGAGGAGGATGTGCACATGTCACCCAAGCCCTACCCAACCTGGATAAAAGTTTATTCCTGCAGATAGGGCATAAGGAGGAAAATAAACCCACAGGACACTGATCATTGGGGGTTCACTGTAACCTTCCTTTACCCTTCCTCTTCCCTTCCTCAGCCAGACTTTTAGTTGTCAATGAGGGCTTGACTCTGCAGTCACTGATAATAAAATGCAATCTACCTCCGGTGTCTGCAGTCTATTTCCACAGGGGAGAGATCTGCGAAGTTCCGAGGGCGGTGTTAACTCAAAGGCTTTGCATTAAGAACAAATTTTTTCGTTCTATTTTTCTGCTTAAACGATAGTTTAATAAACTAATATGTATCTATAAAAAAGGAGATGCTGTGGAACTTGTAAGAAGTGCAATTCACTTGAAGGAAAGCCAGTGTTGAAAACACCATTTCTGCATCTTCTGCTTCTTGCTGAGTTGAGTTATAAAATATTAGAAAAGCCATATTGCACAGCTTTTAGCCACTAATATTTATGTGCAGTCTTAAATATCAACAGCTTCAGCCATTTTTTGTTAATGATAGGTCTGGATGTGATTTCTTAGCTAAAGACAGCTTCCTCAGCTTACCTCATATCACGGCATCTGGTATCTCTAATTGGAATCATTTTCATAATAACCATGAGCAATATACATTACCATCTAAATATGAAGGCTGACTGCAATACAGACTTGTCTACAGCTTTTTAAGTATCCAGGATCCTGTCCAAAGCCCCTTAGACTCGAGGGAAAGACTCCTGCTGATGTGTCTTATCTAAATTAGGTGCAATATATCAAAAAACTGTCCTTGACTCCATACAGGAAAACAGAAATCTATTCAATATTAATAAGTTTCAGTGCAACTCTGTCAAATCCCTCCAAAGGTGGTGTCCCATTCCGTGACTAATTCAGTCAGGATTTAGACACTTGCACAACCTGAAATGCCAGAGTAGCTCTGCGGATTTTTAGGGAAGTTCGAGGCATTCGTGGGTTGTCTCTCGCTAGTTTACTACTTAAGAGTGCTTAATTGTTAAAAATTTTGCTGTTTCATTAGTAGTAATGGAAAATTACCTAATTTATACAGAAACACATGCTCATTACCAATTTTTACAGCGGTATGATCTTGTTTTGAATTAATTTCAGAAAAAACTTGCACCTGTGTAACAATCATAAATTCCTAAGGTATCTGCAGCCGCAGTCTTCAGCTACTCATTTAGCAGTAGACATTTATGTTATGTTCAAAGTGTAAAGTTTTGTATTCATCACAATCAGCAGTTCTCAATAAGATAAAAATACATTAATTCACCTCCAGCTGGAGAGTTTCTCCGAAAGGGACAAGAAATCCTACTGTCAAATTAAAAGGAAAAGAAGGGATTAGAGTCCCCTAACAGTGTTTGTTTAAACTGAAATTTTACATAAAAAGGTGCGAATGCTTTTAAAGAGAACCATCCCAGATTGCATTTTCTTGCTCTCTCCCATATAATTGTAAACAGCTTTGATTTCAAAGGGAAAATCAGACAATTATTTTATAATGAGAGGTGTGGTCTAGTGATTCGAGCATCAGCCTGGCAGCCAAAAACCACTGGAGTTTTAATCCTGGCTCTGACACTGACACCATCGACTGCCTTGGGCTAATCCCCATGGGTTTGACTGAGATCTGCTCCTTGTGGGTGCAAGAGGCAGGGACAGCTGCAGAACTCCTGATTCCAGGCTCCAGAGGGGAGCAAGAACCTTCCTTGTGCTGCACCCAGCTCCTGCCCAGCACGTCCCCGAACTGAAGGGCACCGTCCCTGACCAGAGGAAGACATTAAACCTACACAGTGTTCACCTCAGGCAAGCTGAGGTCCAGGAAAGCCATAGCTGCTAAGAGCTGTCACTAAAAGCTTTAAAAGCTCTTTGCATAAGCATATTTGAGTAGGTCTGTGCTTTGAAGAAAGCCTGCTGCTTAGGCCGAGGGGTGAGTAAAGCCAGTCTTGCCTTTAGAACACTCCCGACACCTGGGGAGATTTTTATTTCCTTTAAGCACCTCGTAGTTAAATTTTTAGTCATTGTTTTCTTTCTTCCTGTGTGCGCCCATCCCCCAGTGACCCCCAGCTTTTGCCTGTCCTTTGCTTCTCACTACAATTCCTCCTGTCTCATTGAGTTGTCTGATTTCTTATCCTTGATTAATACAAACACAGACAAAACCCTCATCCTTGAGGATTTTAATTGGAAGGTTGATTGCCTTTTCTTCTCTACTTGTACATTTTCCATCGCTTCTGCTTCCTTGAGGTCCACAGACAGAGTTTCAATCTCCCCCTCACATTCACCATCATGTTCTTGATCTTTGCTTGCTTGGGGCTTGACTCCTAATATAAATGTTAGGCATCTTGCCATTTCAGATGACAGATCAGCTCTTTGATGTGTCTAATTATGATGGAGAGGGGGCAGAGAAAGCAGGACCTTCCGAAGCCAGGATAAATTTGCTGTCCATATAAACTCTGAGCAGCAGTGCGTCCCTGTGCTTCCCCTCCGGTACGTGACAGCATGGCCTCAAATCCTGCTCGACCCGAAGGAGTTCCATGAACACCCTGTGCAAGGGAAGATTTTACTTTTGAACCTGTTTGATTTGAAAGAGGAAATCTGGCAGCAGCCAGGATGCCGGAATGATAGGGAGGGGTAGCAGAATGGGGAGTTCTAGCTCAACTTTGCATGGCCAAAGCAGAGGTGGCTGACTGAAAGCACTCTAGTGAGAGATCCTCCTCCCGCCACCTCACCTCACCTCACGCTCCCTTTGTTGCCTGCACAGAGCAGTAGCAAACTGACGGTATTTGTGTCGGTGCTTTGCAAGAGTCATCAAATTCAACCTCACAACACCTTTCTACATTGAATTTGCCGTTTGCTTTTGGGGATGCTGTTCAGAGAGAAGAGCTGTGCTGCTCTGAGGGCCGGAAGCTTCGGAGCACAGCAGGTTTCAGTCACTTCTCCTGCTCTTAAGTAATAACTTCCAGAGCATCCCATACCAAGTGCTTTCACTTCGCTTAAGAACCAGACTTGTGGTGAAGCAGGAACTGGACTTGCTCTGGAGTTTGTGACAACCAGAGCTGAATTCAGCTCTCAGCTGATGTTCAGGGCTTTACATCACCCATCTCTATGTTTGGGGAGAAGGCCTTGCTTGATAGAAGGGAGAGAAGATTGGACAGGACTAACACTAAAACCTGACTAAGGGCTGTACTGCTGAACCTATGCAGCTCCTCTGGCACACGTGTTTGCCCACAGAACACAGGTACAGCTCCTACCTGTGCTGCAGAAACGTGGCTGCCCTGCTCAGACCAGGGCTCAGTTGAGCTGTGTGCTTTATAAACACATGAAAGGCCATGGTCCCGGCCCTGAGGTACTTGAAGTCGTTAGCAAATCTCACAGACACTTCTTAATATGAATTTATTGTTGATCTGTCTGCCCCAGAGCTTGAAATTCTTTATCTGCCAAACAGGCACAGCAGGAGTTTCAGCATTTCTTCCCCTTATAATACCCAGCTAATATGCTTCAAGCCTGACCTACAACGATCATCTCCTGAGAAGAAGGTTTGGTTTAGTCTTCCTCCTGTTCAGCATTCAGCCCTTGATCTTTCTACCAAAATGGGAAATCAGTGCTGGTGAAATGAACGCTGATCAACACTGACAAAACCTTTCACCTCATTTCTTGCAGTAAACTGGGGTTGCGTTTGTGCAGTTGTCCTTGAGAGAAGTCTTGAGTTGAAAGTTTCCTCCCGCCTCTCTTACCCCTTCGCTTTCCAGAGCAAACTCAGAAACCTGCTTTAAAAGGAACAGCCCTCAGGTGAAGGCAAGCAGTGTTCCCGCCTGCAGAGTGACAGCCTGGAAGGCAGCAGGGACGGGGATGTCTGTGCGGCAGCGGTGGAGGGAGAGCAGGGAACATCTATCAATATTGACTGAGCAGCATTGCTTCTGCGTTCGGTGCTTCTCAGCCCTTCCTCTTTACAGAGCCCTGCCCTGTAATAGCTTTGTGCTTATTCCTGTGCACTGCCAAGCAAGAAACCCACTTTCTGGCTCTGATCTTTGTTGACTGGGCTGAGGAAGATCGTGGAACCCTTCCTCTCCATGGGTTCTCTCTGCACACTCCAGAGGAGAGATTAATAGTTTCTGAAAGCATCTCCACCCTACAGAAAGGTCACCAGAGTCCTGGGGAAGATGAATAAATGGGGGTTCGTCAAGACTCTGTGGTAACACGGGAGTGACTTCTTCCAGCAAAAATATTGCCAAAAAACTTCTTAACAGTGGCAGTTTCAGAGGAGCTGGGGGTAGGCAGGTGATATTCTGGGTTGTTATTTTTCACACAGTGCCACACAGTCTCATCACTTCTACAGGTGTATTTTTTAAACAGTTTTGTTTGCATCAAGCGCTTGTCACTGTGTGGCCTGTGACCTGTGGGACATGCTGATTAAGGCTGCGGGAGAATAAGTCCCTGTCATCTTATCTGCCATAGACAGTCAGCTGTCTTTTGGGTTCACTTGGAGCTGTGAGTTTGGGCAAGATTTTGCTTTAGTTATTTGATGCCAACTCTATCACCTTAATATTTATTGTTCTGGCTCTGGACAGTAGAGCTAATTAATGTGTTAGATACTCTTGAGTATCCTCTTAGAGTTTCACGCATCTTTTGGGGCCTGATATACTGAGACCCTTAATCCAACAGTATTTACTTCACCTTAAAGTAGAATAAATCTACCAGGAAAAGCAGCGGGAATTCAGCTGGAGCAATGGAAAAATGTTCTCTCTAGGTTTTCCATTCCCTGATTTCGGCTGGGGTAGCTACACTGCCGTGTGTGTTGTTTCTAAGCAGATTCCATACATGTGATGTGTACACACAGACACGTGCAGACACACAGTGAAGGGCATTACCCTACGATGCAAAATCAAACTACCTATGCTAACATTCATTTAAAGACATAATGTGAAGTAGTCATATTGCTGAAAAGAGAGGGAGAAATGTCTGAAATGGACTGGTGCAATTTTGTCAGATTATCATAAACTCCCAAACCTAAGCTACAAGAATAGCTGATCCTGACAGATGCTTGCGGTTGGAGTGCCCACATAGGGAGAAGTCTGATTATGTGTCGGGTGGGAGGCAAAAAGACAGAAGAAAGTTGATTTGCTTTATCCTGTCAATCTAATGATTCACTTTGCAGGTCACACTTTTTCTACACACAGTGTTTATTTAGACAATGAAACCATCAGTGTCATTGATAGACTTTAACACGCCAACAGAGATATTTTACCTTCTCGGTATTTTTTATTGTTGCAGGAGTATGTAATCCTGCCACAGAAGTGTTTTTATGGAAATAATATTTTGTTATAAGCACTAAGTATTGTAATTATTATTTTGTTTTACCCTGCCCACACAGAAAACTCTTTGCATTATATTCCATTGAAAGATACATTTTAAGTTCTCTCTGGTAGTCATGAATAATGTAAATTGACAAGAACTATTATGGAGGCAGGTAGACAAAGAAACAGAAAGTTAAGTGGTTTCCTTTCTTTTTATGGCAGAGTGACATTTACCTGTAAGTGCATTTGATTTTAACACAATAGGATGAGTCTCTGCTGTGCTGGATTAGGATTGAGGCATGCAGAGGAGTTCAGATAAAGAGTGGGCACTGAGAAATGCCCTCGCCAGACCTCTCTAGGGAGGGTACTTCAGCAGCAATAGCATGTCAGAATGTCTTTTTTTTTTAAGTCCTTGCATCCAGCTGACAAAATCTTTCCTTGTTTCTGTATCTGTAATTCCAAGAGATCTCTCAGTGCTCCCCACAGCTGTCTAATACTTTGTGCTTGTCACATCACTTTCCAAAAGAGGGTCAATGTCACTTTCCCACCCTGACAGACAAAAAAACCACGGCAAAGAGAAGCTGTAGATGAATGAGGGTCACTTGGAGACCCAGGACCCACTCCCCTGATGTGAGTACCCACGGCCCAGACTGGTCCTGCCTCTCACATTCCAGCTACAAATTTCATCCGTTTCCCCTTTCCTCAGACTTGCCAGAACTGCACTAGTTGCAGTTACTCTTCTGCAGTTACACTGAATTTAAACCAGAAATAACTTCAGTGGGTTGGATTACTTTTGTAAACGAGAGTGTGCCCCCTAAAACCAGTGGAGCTCATTTTTCGGTCTGAGAAGGTGTAACTGCTCTCATGTCTATAAACATCCCACTAAGTATAAAATACTTTATTTCTCTAAGGTGACACATTTACTACCCTCTCATGCGGCTTCTCCCTGCAGTGTAACTTTCCATGTCTGCAAGGTTACACCGGCTAAGAGGGACAAAAGCCACTCAACCCTTTTCTCCAGTAAAAACCCAACCAACCAAATAACAAAAGCAAACAAAAACCCAAGTAGACATCACACTGTGATCCAGATATTCCCTTCCCCAGGGGAGTCACAGGTCTGCAAGTGGAGAGCTGAGGTCCTTCGGGAGAGCTGACATCCCTCTGCTTTTACAGAGGAGCAAAAAGGAGTATTGTGGTTTAATCTGCCCGTATTCCTTGAAGGAAAACTTCAGAGAACATTGTCCAGGCTGCCTCCCAGAGCTTTCCTACTTTTGTGATCTCTCCTTTAAGTTTCTGTGCAGGAGAAGGACAGGCTCTGGCTGATGACAAATGTGACCTGTCCCAGCGAGTTATTGTTGCTCGCTATGGGGGATGAGCTTTTGCAGTGCTCTGGTTCCCGGTGACGTAGTCCAGGGTGCACACACACACCACAGTTGTGTCTTGGGGCTTCAAATGCCTTTATCTATGTCATGCATTGGTTTTTACAGTTTGCTATGAATCACTGATGCCTGCTGGGAACATATACCCGCTTCTGGTTATTTTTATTACAATGTTATAATGGGCACAAGGACACTTAAAAGTGGAACAACTGAGCATCTCTTGGTAGCCAGTGCTGTGCAACTCTCCTGGGATGCCTGAGAACACTGAGTTGTGCTGCTGAACTGTCTTATTGCAGTGAAAAGAAATTAATTCCAACATAGTCAGAGTCCTGTGTAGTAACTCTACTCATGTGAATGGTGGAAGAGTAGCTAGAGCCCTGTATCAAGCCCTGGAATATGTGCTCAGAGCCCTTGATAAGCTGCAGGCTTCCTCAGTGAGGGTGGATCAGTTATTGAGACGTTCTGGTTATATTTCAGCTGTGGGACAGCTCTCTCTGGTACATGACTCCGTGTCCTGGGACATCCAGGAACTCGGCTGGAAAGTTTGGTGGTTGCCTTCTAGCCAGAATCTCTTGGTCTGCTGGCTTTCTTACCTGCAGTAAATCACGGGCAGAGGCATGAGATGTGTGTCAGGATCTCCTGAGGAGAAACTGAGACATGGCTTGGGAAATAACCTGGACAGCAGGTGAAGAAAAAGGGATTAACAGCATGCTGTGTTATTACACAATGCTAGTGTTGCCAGGATGAGTATAAAAGATATAAGGAATCCAGTACGATGGAAAAAGGGAACACATAAACCCCAAGTTTCTTAATAACTGCTTGTCAAGTGAGTGAAGGTTTCAGCTTTGAAGGACAAATATTTCTGTTCTCAGATAGAGAAACAGAGAGCAAAGAAACCAACCTGAGAACTGCACTCAGCTCCTTTGCTATGAGGGTTTAGTGTTCGTTGATTCCTGAAATGTTTGTTATGGATCATGAGCATGTTAAAAAAACATCAAGATGCTCAGAGAAAACAGTAAAGGAAATGGCTGAAGCAAACAATACTCAATATAAAATACCAATATCATCTGGAGTTCTATTAGCTCTGGAAGTCTCAGAGTGGACTTCGTCACCTCCAGTTTAGAGGGTCAGACACAAGAGAAAAACTGATTTGCTCAAGGCACACGGCCAGCAAATGGTAGAATTGAGACTAGAAACCAAATCTTTTTACTCTTTGCAGGAAGTAAACAAAGAGGTTTGCGGTAGCTTCAAAAGACATGGCTACAAGAGGACTTGAAATAACTGACCTCGATTTTCTAACTCCATTGCACAGGCTTTGGCCAGGTCTTTGGATTCTGCTTTGTGCTTTAATTCTCCTGTGCCACTGCACACAAAGTGACAGTCACTTTTAGAGGAAAATGTTAAGCCCAAACTCTGCCTTTGGGTACAGAAAGAAATGGCAGAGAAGAGAAGCCGCCATGTCCAGCTGATCAGGATAGTGGCCATGTGCCAGACATCATCTTTTGTGGTAATAACTCCTTTCCAATGGCAGCCTGAGCTATTTGCCTGTCATGATTTGTCTTTTTGAGCTTGGGGAATGCTGGCTGACCTTTGTCTTTGATGTTGCTCGGCCCTTTCCTTGCAATAGGGCAGTTCAGAAGGCCATGACCACATCTGCTTTGGCTGGTTCTGTTATCAATTAATTTGTCCTGCCACATCAAAGAACAGAGATAAAGCTGTAGCATTTCCTTACCACAGATTTTTATCTTCACTCCCCAGTTCACCTCACAACACACGCACCTTCCACCTCCACAGCAAGCGGAGAGAGAGAGACAGACACAGAAAGAAGCTGAAATGACATCCTAATAGCCTCCCTCGAGTGCTGATGGCACCTGGGTCTCTGTGTGCTGCGCCTTACACCCACTGCCAATCTGGCCTGGCCACAGCCAGGCGGTTGCTTACTCCCCCAACAAGTTATTTGTTTTTCTCTCTAGACAAATCAGTGATGTTAGAATGACAAATAGCAGTTATAGCTTTGCACTTAGCTGAGTATAATTTCAGCCCATCAGTACCATCTGTCTCCTTTCTTGGGCTGCAGCTCCATTAAGCGACAGCCAGAGATCCTCAAGGACAAAGAGCCCAACTCACATGGACAGATATTTGAGGGGTCAGAATCTGTCACTCTTTGCCCTTTGTGGTTTATTCCAGTGGTGAGCTCGGGAAAATGAAGGTGGGACATAGAACCTAACCAGGACTCAAACTTCCTGAGCTGTGCCATGCTGAGCCTCAGTTCTCCTTGTCCGGGAATTCTGTGCTGAGATTGGTACTAAACACCATCCAAACTTATCTGAAGACTTGCTGGGGTGGTGCTGCTTGTTTTGGCTTTGGGACAGCAGTCAGGCTTATTTCTAGGAAATTTTGTGTTCATTTACTACAAGTCATAGAAGAGATAAGAAAATGCCTCTGCATAGTAGGTATTAGTATTATTAGTATTAATACTAAATGTTAGTATTAATAAACTAATATCTGTTTGTGATAATCTCACCTTGTAGTTCTTGAATGGACTTGTTTTCCAAGGAGCAATTCCTCTTGTCTCATGGGACTCACTAGGAAAAAAGATGCTTAATGAAGATTCCAATCTCCATCAAATTTCAAGAGAAGATTGCTTCTATCCTGATTAGGTCTTTCCCTGTCTCCAGAAGTATCCTCTTTCCCATCTATGACCTTTCAAAATTCCTTGTTCCCATTCTGTATGAAAACTCCTCTTCCTCGTTTTGTCTATTGCCTGTACTGTCTATCAGTAATTTATCTGTCATCTCCTCTGTCTCTTCCTCCTGTTCACCATGTAACCTGTTGAAACCTGGCCAAAATGAAAACATTTTGAAGAGTTTTTAGAATTACTGTAAGATGGCTCTTGTCGCAGTAAACTAAAAATGCCAAAGTACTGGGCTGGGAGCAACAAGCCAAAAGGAAACACCAGTGGCAAGGATTTGTCTGCATGAATATAAAATAATCTGTTCAGAGTCTTTGGGCACTCGCCTTTTAGGAGCTCAGTTCCTATTTAACCACACCAGAAAATGATCAGATTTGCAAAACAGCTCAGTTTGCTGAGCACAGTCAGAGTGTTATGTGTGTGTGAAAATCTGATTCTTCTGTCACCAGGCATGCTGGGGACTGGGTAGGACCAGCACCTAGGGATCTGTATCCCCAGCTCTGGCCTCATGTCCTCACACTTCTCTGATTTAGTTGTTTTCTCTACAGGCTTGCTTGCTTGCTTCTTGTTTTCTTGTTTGCTTTCTCTCTTTCTGCCTTTCTCTTCTTTCTTTCTTTCTTTCTTTCTTTCTTNTTCTTTCGTTCTTTCTTTCTTTCTTTCTTTCTTTCTTTCTTTCTTTCTTTCTTTCTTTCTTTCTTTCTTTCTTTCTTTCTTTCTTTCTTTCTTTTCTTTCTCTCTCTCTCTCTTTCTCTCTCTCTCTCCTTCTCTCTTCTCTTGTTTATTATGTTTTCTGAGGACTAATCTCATCACATCCCAAAACATGGAGAAAAATTAGTTTTGGAACCATGTTACATGTGCAGTGAAAAAGCCCAGCCTTCCCCAGTGTGGCTGTGAATGTCCTTCTCTCTCATTGACTAAAGACCCTGTGTACCTTGCAGGATCAGTTGCATTCAAAAACCTGTCCTTTCAAATTTGTTTAGGTAAAGTGCAGAGTGCAGATGATTCCCAGAATAGCTCTTCTGGCTTCATTTGGAATGACAGCAAAAACAAATCTGGACTTAGCTTTTCATCTCAATGGAAGGGCATACGAGAAGCAGTGAGAATATGTCATTGTTCGTAAAGGCCAATGTTACATGAGAGCGAGCACAGGAGAGAGGCAGGGAGAAAGAGATTTTTCCTCTCTGCTAAATAAGGGCCATTTTGAGGTGTGTGAGGACAGCGGGGGTCAGCGAGTGCTGGAACTGACTCTGAACTTCTGGCAGAACAATCTCCTGGAACTAAAACCAAGAGTACCTTTATCTTCAGCAACCTGCCGGGAGATGTTCCACAGCCAGCTTTCTCCACAAGAGCCAGGGTACAGTGTCTGTACCTGACAGCAACTGAAGCAAAAGCTTTTGTCTTTTAAAACAGACTGGCTCACACACAGCAGAGTAGACTCAAGCCTGATATTTAATATCAGACACAGTGCAAAAATCCCTTTGTAATAGAAGAGCCACAAACCATGACTTTATTTGCCACATAAGAGGGAGAGGCTGGGTGCAGGTGTTCACACACCATGGCTAATTAGAACAGGAAGAGATGAGTTACAGGAATTAGAATTCCTTCGTTAAGGATCTGCTCTGTACACTGGTCTGTCTTAACTCCCAGGTACTGCCAGAGTCTGAGGCACTTTTCACCACGAACCCAATCTGTTTGGCAGACACTCCTTCAGCCTCATTGCTTCCCTGTCTTAGGAAAGGAGGACAGACTGAGGGCCCCATTTGCCAGAGAGGTGGTTGCACTGAACTTCCACGTTAAGTGCCTGCACACACAGTCAGTGTCAGAAGCAGAAATGAAGTCCAGGAGTCCTGATTCTTAGTCCTCTCCCATCGGCCATGTTCTCCTGAGCTTGCTTTACCTGCGTTTCAGGGGTTTTGGGGGCAACTACAGAGACAGAGAACAGATTGCCCACAAATGGGGTCTTCAATCACTCAACTTCTATCACAGAGAGACAGTAGCTTCCCTCCCCACCTCCTTGAAAAGCTTTTAAAATAAACACAGGTACATTAGAACAACAGCCCTGCAAAAAGGGTCCCTTCCTCCCCCTTACCTTCCTTGCTCTCCTGTCATTAAGCAGAGCAGAGCCATCCTTGCAAGTGACATTTGGACAGATTGACTTAAGCTATTTACTTTGAGCTTTTCTTCCTCCCATTCAGGATCATTTTCATTCATTTTTCAAGTGTTTCAAAATTTCTTTTGCCAAATCCCTAGATCAGGTGATCCAGAATGAAGCAACGGGACCTGTGCCATTCTGATAAAAGCACAACCCTGAAGCTTCTCTACTTTTCCCACAGCCCCTTTCTGTTTACTCCTTAACTCACTAATTCTGCTGACAAAAGGAAAAATACAGCAGGAGTCATAAAGGAAATATCACTTTCAAAAGGCAGTTTTATTTTCTTACCACAGATACTGCCTTGCTGGTTAAATCATTAAGTAATTGTATTCTGGGCTTAGAGTCAGTGGGTCAGATTCTGGTTTGAATTTTATCAATAAAAACCACTTCAGGGCAACCTTTCATAAATATTCTTGCTTTTAAACCAATGTGCTCTGCTGTTTGAGGATGGCTTCCTAAACCAAATCCTCACCCAGAGTTACCACATTAATGTCAGTGGAAGTGACAGGTGACAGGGTTCAGACTCGGAACTCCCTCACAAGGGTTTCCTCTCTCTCCCAGCAGCAGAAAAGCACCGAGCAGGTTTAATACAACCCTCCTGATGCAACACTCCCTGCTCAGCAGAAATCTGGGAGCTCTGCAGGGTAGATTGAAGATGCAGTAGCACAGATGTGTGTCTGAAGTGAGGATGTGCTGTGCTGCTGTGGACCCCGTTGTGGCAAGGACTGAACAAAGCTCTGCTTACTACCCCCTTATCATCAGCTTGGGCAAGGCATTCTCTCTAGCAGACCCTTCTCTTTTTTTTTTCTCTCATTCTTAATCTGCCTTGCTTAATGGCAACTGGAATATTTTGGACATTTCCTCAAGTCCTGTATTAGCTCCACCTAAGTCACCTCTTTTCAGGACACACAAAAGGTGGAACAGAGGGTAAGATTTAGGGATGAAGGAACAGTCGAGTGATGCCAAGGGATGTTCACGTTACAGAATGGTCACATCAGTTGCTGGGTAACTGGAACTGCAGTTTGGGGGACTCCTGGGACAGCAGCTCACAATAAAGTTAAGGCTTTTTCTGTGCATATAGTTTGAATTAGGGGAAATGCTCAAAATACATAAACAAGAACTAGTCTTGCAGAGAAGATAAGCTCTGGAGTAAGGGGCCTGTCTCTTGCAATGTGTATTTAGTGTCTACCGCAGTGGGCACTAATCTCAGGTTGGGCCTCTGGATGCTGGGCCTCTCTTAATGTGTGTACTGCTGTAATACACACAAGTACTTCCTTCCACTGACTGCCTTTTTGTTGCATTGTTTTGTGTAATTGACTCCTTTTTTCATCCAGAGGCCAAAAAGTGATTATTGGAGATTGCCAGCTCCAGACCTGAATTGTTTCATTCAGGAAGTTAATTAAAATCAACCCACCTCTTCAGAAAACCTTTTCGAATACAGTGTGGATGCTCCTTTCATCTCTGTGTTGCCTTTTTTTTTTTTTTTTTTTAAATCAGTACTCCTTAAATCATGGAAATAACTTGGCAAAGGAGCTGAATTACAAGCAAAATCAGTTAGGAACGTAGGTAAAGGCACATAATAGGTCTTTAGAGGAGAGGAATGAATTTAATTGAGTGAAAGCTCAGAAAACCCAAAAGTAAACTCAGGGTCATCAGCATGCTTCTTTCACTTATCCCTCAGTTGCACTTCATAGATCCAGGCTTCCTTTTGCTCTGCTGTTATCACACTTTCCTTTTGCCGTGATTTATTAACTGTGGAACTGTCAAATTATGAAACTGAGGTTCTAGAAATACTTATTAATGTTTGAGAAATTCATTTCACACTTGAATACTTTTTCTAACACTTACTAATGTCCCTCATTTTGGTCATGTGGGTCTGCAGGGCAAGAAAACAAGGTATCTTATTATGTATTTAGCATGTGGAGATGAAGGATGAAAAAAATGTATTTTAAAACCCCCTCAAACATCACAGCAGCCTCATGCGTTCGGTCCTTGTGCTGCTGCATGTGCTGACTGTGTGTGGATGTGCATGAGCAGGGCAATGTCTGTACGTTCAGTGACACCATTCCAGCTCCCTTTCAGTCACTATTAAGAAAGCACTTCTAATCCCCTCTGAGAAGCTCGAACATAAAATTCCTTTCATGCCAGTTTTGTCTTCCTCAGTTTGGAGAACACTGACCTTCCCCCTGTGATTCCAATGGAACTTGTAATTCAAAAGGCATTTCTGTTTATTATTACCCTGTTAGTGTACAAGAATCATCAGGGATGCCAGCACTGCTCAGGCAACAAGGTTACTCTGAGCTATCTGTTCCAGCTTTGTGCTGCAAACAAAAATACACAGTCCATAGATAAATTATGATTACTTTACTCACTATCTAATAAGAAAAATGAGCCTAAAATAATCACTGAATAATTACTTGCCTCAATATCCTTTACCACGCTTATTTCCCACACAGTTTTCTGATGGAAATTCATTTAAAAAGTAGGAACAAAGACCACCAAAAATGTCAAAGTTTATGAATTTGCTCTTACAGCACTGGAACATTTCTACCTCTTGACACTCAGTTTTGAAATGTGTTATGTTACAACAGTATCAAATTTAACAGTTCTGAACTGGTATAGTCTTACCTAAAAGGAGGTTTTCCTTCAAAATATAATTTTGCACAGAATACTGAGCTCTGTGTTTCCATCAGCATTAATGAAGTCAAGTTTGGTATTTAACCTAATCTGCTCAAAGTAGTCCTATTACCCGTCATACTTAGAGAGACATCATCTGATAGGAAATGGCTGCAATACCTCCAGCTTTCCTAAAATACTGACAGTTTCAACCGTTTCTTAAGAAATACTCACTGGGGACTGCAGCTCTAAACACACTTCTGTTTTAAAATGTGACCATCTTCTTTAGCTTACATGGGGGACTCCTTACAACTAAAGCAGTGGTGTTGCTGGCCACCCAAAGGCCAGCCAGAGAAAGGAGTGACCACCAGACATTTTTCCTTGAGATGCCTCTCCACAGTGCTTTTTTCCCTTTGCTACCTCAGTGGTTCCACCTATGATTTCTAAATGACTGTAACATCCTTTCCTCAGGCAAGTATTTCATGCCAGCATTGGGAACATTGTTTTTTCCGAAGGAAACTCCAGTAACATTTACAGTTTTTCACATTTGGTAAGCTGCTCCTGATGAAAACTCTGTGCAGCAGAAGTACCTTCTTCAATGCACAGGTGTCCACCGCACACTCAAATTATCAGACTTAACGATAAAAAGGAAAAAACCCCACCTTTTTGGCAGAAGTAACGTGGAAGACATGTATTTTTTTTTTAACCTGCAATAAGAGGAGTGAATTCTGGTCTTGTTTAATCGAGCACAGCAGCCAACAATGGCATGGGCTGGAGTGTTTGCTCTGCTGTCTCTTCTGTTTAAGCTGAGGACAAGAAAAAATGTTAAGACAACAGTGAATCCTTGCTGGGACCTGACCCTGATTACAGCTCTGCCCCCTGGATCTGCAGGCCCCTCAGTGCCCATCTTTTCAAACCTGACAACATGTGAGGGCCTAATTTTGGTATGTAGGAAAATGCTTATCTGTGAAGGCAACCCTCCCCCTCTAAATTCTGGACCCAAAAATTCAGCAGATCTTTCAGAGCAGCATATGCTCGTTTGAAAGTTTGTCTTTGAACATCTCTCCTCTTTCTCTTTCTTTGCTGCTGCCCTTCAACTTTTGTGTCTGTAGACTTCAAAACTTGTGCCATGTGGAAGCTCCCCAGTAACATCAGCTAAACTACAGTTTCTTCCGTAAGCTGCACACACTGGTCAATATTCACTTTGCAAATAGTTCTGCTTTTGATAAAGGCAACTTAATTTTTGTGTGGAACAAATTTTGAAATATTATCTCCTTGGACATTTTTAAACTTGAGAGGTCTGTTCTATAAATGATTTATTTGTTTTAATGTTTCTTAGCATCCCTGAATCTAAAAGCATTTCGTTGATAAGTTTCCCTGACTATTTCACTAAGAAAGATTTAGCTCATTATTTATGCTTCCCTTTCACAGAACCAGAAACTGAGACACAGGTATGTGAGAGAAGTGCTATTGTTTTAGAAGCATAATTGGATTCTGATTTCTAAAACTCACCTTGCTGAGGGCTCAACTCTTCTAAAAAAAGCTGTCTACAAGGGTCAGAAAGAAACTATTAAATTGCCTGACACCTATTAATCTACTCCTCTTTTAGGTCCGTGGCTGTGAACTGAGCTCATTGAAATAAAATCTCATACTTGTGAGATCATGTATTAGAAAATCAGTCCTGGTGTGCCCAAAGAGTTGGCTCCACATTACATTATTTCCTTATACAAACAGTAATAAAATACTGCCCCCCCCCTTCCCCCCGCCCAGTATATTTCATTTTAGGGAAATGCAACAGGAAAGAACAAAAGTAAAATTCCCATTTGTGAAAGCACAGCATGTGCAACTTCACTGTAACAGGCTGCAAAAGGTCTAAGAGGAAAAAAAGGACTACTGAGACCTGCACACAGAGAGTTTCTCATAAATTAGCTCAGAAAACCGAAGGCAGAGCACTGCAAGCTAGAGAAGGCTTGAAGCACAAACTATTTTTAAAGTCCTTTAGCAATATTAAAATTCTGCTCAGAAACAACTATTGTAATGTGATTTTCCCCTCTCCTTGCTTGGGAATCAATTGTGCAGATATTCTCTTTGTTAAAAATTTTCAAAACTCTAAAAAAATGGATTTAGTTCCCACCCTGGAAAAATGAACGAAAGTGCTTAATGCATCGGTGTTGGTGCACAAAGTGCATTTGTTGTGCTGCTGAATGTAACACGATCTGAAGCAAGGCAGGAGAATGAACACTTTGCAGCCCCTGATGGATTTCAGATTTATTAGACACTGGAATGTTTTTTTTCCCCCCTTGTCTATAAGAACATGGTGTGTAAGATGATAAAGGGCAGGAATAAAGGGAGCAGACATTGTAGCCCTTAAAATTAAAAGAACTGTTCCTAGATTTTGAAAGTGTCAATTTATGAAAAAGCAGACTAAATAGAAGTGTTGCATTATTCAGGACGCTTTCCTCCTGGAAAGAAAAACATTTTGCAACCACTAACAAAGCTATGGACATGTGACTAATACTACTTTTATTTTCCTATATGGAGAAAAACCCCATCACAAAGCCTAAATGGAATATTTATGCTGTAAGATAATACACTCGTACCTGTAAATTATGAGTGCAAGATGTAATAATTCATCCTTAGTTTCATTACTCATGCACTATGGAGCTTTCAAGATTAGGGATGGATTTGTTATGCCACTACATTCCAGTATATGTTTTCCCTTTCTTAACCCTCTCTCTCTTCTCTGGCACACACATCCTGTACAGTAGGAGCAAATTTCTTTGCACCAACACATACAGACTGTATGAGCTGCACAGAACTGGCATCACTTTCAAAGGACATATTAATGATGCATTTTATGATGTTAAGCAGGCTGAAAAAGAATTAGCTCAGGGCAGAGGGATATAATTTCAAATAAATTTGGAGGAAAGTTTCCTATTCAGAGAAGAGCTCCAAGGTGTAGCATTAATAAAACGCTGTTGTAGTCTAATGTTACAGGATAGTTCTCTTGAGCTTCCAGGACGGGAACCACAGTGGTCTGCTTGTAGTAGCAGGAGTTTTGTTCCAGTATCTATGCACTGCTTTGTGAAAGGGAATACCAAAACTGGAATGAATAGCTTCAAAGATTAGAATTCCCATGAAAATATAAACAACAAAACTATTCACTGAAAACAAACTTATGTTTAATATATAAGCAGAGGAATAAACAAGTTCTGTTCTTCTATTTTTGTATTTTAAGTGTCTGAAAGTGATGTACGTCTGGCAGAGATGACAAGGCCAAGGAGACAGTTTGGGCCAGTGTTCCAAGCACTGGCACTCCAGGCTCTGCTGGGGTCTGCAACTGAGTTATTGTGTAATTTTGGGTGAGTCATTTAAATTCTTCATGCTCTGATTTCACCAGTCTGTAAAATAGGTGTAATCCTCCCCCATTTACCTCAGACAGCAAAAATATCTATAAAACATCTTAGATGGCATGTTATGTTCAGGCAAATTTCACTTCAGCAAAACATTCTCTTTATGAGCTGTATTTGTCCACAGATCTTTTTGTCCTGCAAGTCTCTGCCCCCAGACACACACATACACAGTCATGTCACTGTTGCCTGAAAGATGAGAAGATCATGACTTTACTGTGACATCAAAACCATCATTCTGCTCCTGTGGCTGCAGAAATTGCATTAACTATCAAACTTTAAATCTTTTCAAAGACCAAATCTTGCTTGTCTTAATCAAGTGAGAAGTCCCAGTAAAAATCAGTAGGATACTTTGAGCCATTAAGCAAGGCAGGATCTGGCCTCTTGTAGAGCATTGAGGTAAACCAGACACACTAGTGCAGTTTGCATTGGACAGTTCTCAATTAGAATGTCAAGATTTATAGTGTCTTTTATCCGGTTTTCATTCTCCACTGTTCAGTTTAACTTTTGACCTATGGTTATTGGCAGAAGAGGGCTTGTCCCAGAGGGCCATTAGTCCCTTCCAGAGAGGCCTTCTAAGAAGTGCCAAAAAAGAGGGTGGGAAACAGGTCTCTTTGTAACAGGACCCCTCCTCTGAAATGCTCACCATCAATGGGACATTCAGGATACAAGAAAACAGAAGATCCCTCTGGATTTTCTGCACTAAGTAGTTAAAGCCTTGCATTGCTCCTTTTCTCTCCTGTCTTGCCAAAAGATCAGATGGAAACAAGTCCCGTAGAAAGGGTCAAAATTATTTGAGTCAAAAAATCTGCATGGAGTCAGAGTAAAAGAAAATGGAAGCTATAAATATAGGGAACATATGCTGATATAGTAAGGTGTGGCATCCAGGGGTTCTCCAGGGGGCAGGAGCTCATAAAGTTCTCAGCCAACATGGGACACAACATCCTTACAACATATAATAGAAGAACATGAGTTGCAGATACATCCTTGAATTTGAATTTAAAAAAAAAAAAAAAAAAGTGTGGGGATAAATAGATTTACCCAGGTTGGACAGCCTGGATCAATGCATTCCCTTCAAAATGGGAGATGAGGGCTGTGCTGAAGGGGAGTCTGCTGGCATGTAACTGGCACAGTTTCTCAAGGCAAAACCTTTAGACTGATAAAAATGTCGAGCAGAATCAATGATCTTGCTGTAGGACTGTGCTAGTGACACAAAATAAGGGCAGTGCTGTAAATGTGGAGGGCCAGAGTATTCCAGGGGAGGACTCATACGATCCTGGGCATTCCAGCATTAAGAAATGAATGAAATGTAATAAGATTCAAATCAGGCTGTGCAGTTGGAGATTAATAACAGTGGTGCTCCGTGGTGAGCAAGATGCTCCTTGGATGAAGATGTCCTTCCAGCAGGGAGGTTCTCCAAGGGCCTTCCCATGGACACAGGGGGACAAAAATAACTGAGCTCGCTTTAGGATAGAGCCAGCTTCATCTGCAAAAGGGATTATATAATGTAGTTGCCTCTAACAACAGAGGACTAGTCTGATGAACCAGAAGGCCCCTTCCAGTCCTATTGTTCCTGCTATTCCCAAAGTTAAATTAACACCAACCTTGCCTGGCAACATCGTCCCTGCGCCTGTGGAGAGGGAGTTTGCCCTGGAGCCCCTGGGACGAGATGTCTCTGTAAATGGGAATTGAAAACCCTGTAAATGGGAACTAGAAGAGGTGCCAGGTTTGTAATTTAAAAAACCCAATAAAAAAGCCCAATAAATCTAAATCCTCCTGCTTTGTGGTGCAGAAGGGCCTGTAAGGACACAAGACCAGCCTTAAATCCCCCTCAGGAGCAGCTCATGGCTGACGACACAGCACCAGTCCCCTCACAGGGCACCCGCTGTCCTCTGACAGCCTGAAGACATTGGGGCACAAACACGGAGTTTGGGAAAGTGACTTTTCTCTAGACAGCAGGGACTGAGTGAGGGTTTCCCACCTCTTTCCCCCGGGCCGGCCTTCTCACAGCCATCCTGGCCTGTCAGGATGACAGGGCCTCCATACCCCAACAAATCCCTGGCCTGGGAGAAATCTCTCCCACCTATATCTATATATATGACATATATATGTATATATATTTTTTCTTTTTTTTTTTTTTATATGATGTGTGTAACATGAGGTGAAATTCAGCTGTGCAGGGCTGCCGGGAGGCTGTGAGGGGCAGGGCAGGGCCCCTGACTGGCACCACCATTGCTGAGGGGAGCAGGCGCAGCCCCAGAGCGTGGCTGTGCCCTGGCTGGTGCCGTGAGGGCACTGCTGCCACCTCAGGGGAACAAAGGAGGGTTAAAATGATGCCAAAAGGGAGTAACACAGCCCAGAGTGTGTTGGGTTGTGGCACTGCCTCTGGGTCTCTCTTCAAGGCATGATTTTAGGTGTAGAGCTGCTCAAGCTGAGTAACAAAATGGAGGGAAAGCTGTTTGACTGCCTTAGAGCTGGTAGAGCCACTGGAGCACACAGCCCAGAGCAAAGGAGGGTAAGTGAAGTAAGAGAAATTTAAAATGTATGGAAATAGAAATTCCCCTTCCCTAACTTCCCAACCCCGTGGAGCTGAGGAGAGGTACTTGGTCTGGCAGGACGCTGCCCTGCCGAGAGTGAATGTCAGCACCTCACTTTTAGGAGTGTCCCTTGTGCTGCCTTGTCACTGTCACTCCTGCTCCAGAAGGTTGGGTCTGCAAGCTGCAGATGCTGTTTTATCTTATGTGATATCTTTTCCTGGAAAAGTATGATTAGAGAACCTTTAGAATCAAATAGGGAGCCTTTCAAAAGGACCAGCTGGCACCTGGGTTCCAGGGCAGTGCCTGGCATTCATTGGCCAGGGCAGGCTCAGGCTGTGGGGCAGGAGGCAGGAGCGGGGTGGGGATGGATGTACCCCTCCATTTTCTCTCTCCATCTTCTCTCCTCTCCAGAACAGCAAGAGCAGCTTGGGAAGGGGCTGTTGCAAAGACACACGTGTCTGCCAGGTGACATGTCCCTAGAGGGGAGCTGCAGGGGAATAAACCTCCTGGAAAAGTGTCCACCAGAAGGTGCCAGCCCCCAGCTTTCTGTTGAAAATCCCAGTGTGGTTCAGCAATGCCCCAATTTGCTCACGAGACACAGAGCAGAGCCCACCTACTCACTCCTCTGCACAGCCATCCAACAATAATGACTTTCAGTCAATGGCGTAGCTTGGAACAGATGCCTGGAGGTGAAAGGATCTGTATTCCATTACTAGCCCCTTCAACTAACCAGGGTCCCTCAGGTTAAATATTTTTAGCAACAGCCTGTTTACATGTCAAACTTGTCAATGAGCTTCTGGGGCACTGCTGCCACAAAGCTGTGTTGGTGGCAGCCCGTAAGCTTTCTCTATGCACAGAGCTAATGCCTTCTAAAGGGCTTGTCAGATATTTTCTTCCTACTGTGTCACAGGAGCAAGACTAATTTCAAAGAAATGCTCTTTATTTCTACTTAAAACTGCTAAAGAAAATATCCAGCACTGTCTTTTTTCTTGTCATCTGTTCGACAAGTGTCTCATAAAACAAATTGAGAGGTTTAAATCTCCGAGACAAAAATCAATAAGAGGATAAGTAAAGAATAGGAGGAAGTCAGCAGGCTGAGATTTATTTCATTGGAAATGTTTTTTCAATGGATTTACTAATAAATCTAAAGTGGCTGGTGCAGCTGCCTTTGATATGCAGTATCCCCTTTACTTAGATGGAAGCTGCACATGAAAAGGAGCTTTGAATACTGATTTTTACAAGGGTGTAAATCAGCAAAGCCCCACACATTACATGTACCACCAGCATCTGCTTCAGGTAGAAGTTAAGAAAAAGGATTTGTTTTTGTGCCAGAGTTTCCCTCTGTAGCTTTGCCATTTCTTGTTTAATATATTGAAATATTTGTGATCAGAGCCTCGCTGTGCTGGACACTGAATAATCCAATGTAATAAAATTATCTCTGTCCCAAAGAGTTGATGGAGTTTCAAGGGTAGGAAACTCCAGTGAAATAACAAATATGGGCTGACCAGAAGTGAAATCACAGGGAATGAAGTTTGTGATGGTGGAACTGAGCTGTGGTATCTCTTGAATATTTGCTCCGGTGAGTATTCCCTTGTGATGATGGGAAACTGGGAAAAATTTAAATTAAATGAATGATTTGAAACAGATAAGAAAAATGAAATAAACCCTTGAAGCAGTCCAGAGAAGGTCAGCCTGGACTGACTACCAGTCATAACAGGGTTCCAGGAAGAAGGGATGTTCCCTTGAGTGACAATAGTAATGGTGGTGGCTGAAATGCCTTCACTTTGATGTGGACATGAAGCAGTGGAAAGGACTGCACCCCAATCCTGAATGCCTTCCCTCCCTGCTGCACGTTCCCCCGACTGTGAGCTTTTCCAAAAGCCCTGTGGATGAAGAGGAAGCTATAATGAGCTCCTTGTTGAGTAACATGAGTGGTTTGCTCCAGTTGGCACACATGACAGATGGCTGTGGGTAGGGAGCGAGTTGCTGGGGTCTGTGTATGTGCATATGTGCTAGGAGGGGTTCCAGGATGGTTTCATGGCTCGCTATTCTATTTCAAATTAAACAAACAGTCCTGGATGCTTTTACAATGTCAGATGGGAAATCAGCCAGAAACTAGCTGATATCTTATTGTTCCTTGTTCTTCCATCGATCCTCCATTTTTCAAAGGATTTCTCTGCACCAAACATGTATCAGAACATGGTTAAGCGCCGCTGTTCCAGTTCACAAATTTGATGTTAGGAAGAAATGTTGGAAGTGAGAGTAAATCAACGGCAATGGCCATTTTCATCCCCTTATATGGTTTTTCTCAAGTCAACATGAGAAACATTTCACAGCTAACTGTGAAAACTGGCACCTCATTACCTACTTTATTATTTCTTATGACTTATTAAGGGTTATTATCATTGTTCATTATCCTTTTTGATAGTGCCTACCCTGGCTATCCTATCATGTTATTACTGGGTAGTAGCAGCAAACTCTTACATTTAGGTCACTTTAACAGCTTGTATTTAAAGATTCCCATGGATATTAGTCTGAAGGGTGCAACCAGTGCTGTGATTTGCACAAGGTTCTGAAAATGGAAGCAGGGAAAATGTGGAATGAAATCTGTGTGTGGTTATATGCTAAATGACTGTGTCATGGAGCCATACGCACTGGGGGGTTGAACTGAAGCTGCATGACCTACCTAAAATCTGTATTTTCCATCATTTTCGAGCACCCGGCATTGGAATCAAGGCAACCTTGCATCAACTCACTGGTTTTGTTTGTGTACATTATACAAAATCACACACACGATATTGGGAAAAGTCACACAACCTTCATAGTAGACAATTCTGCCACTGTTTTCCATAACATACCTTCATAATTGAAATTGGGATAATACATTCCCTATGCCACAGAGCTTTAAGGATATAGTATATGTTTACAAATGGGTTTCACCCTGAATTTGCCATGTTAAATATCATACAGTGACGGCTGTATTTCATACAACCCCTCATTCCATACCACCAATGTGAAGAGGGCAGAACAGTTCTGCAAAACAGGCAGGTGTGATCTCCATCTCCTTGAGGAGGATGAGGAGAACTGACAAAATCCATCTTGGGAGTCAGCAGCACAGCTAGAATTAGAACCAAGCTTTCAGTCTCAGTTTGCCAAAACCTGCCCGGCAGTGCGTCATGAGGAGGACTGGCCAGACCTTGGTTTGACTGCCAAGCCAAGAGCAGAACCCTTTATATTTTGGCAGTAGAGCAGTTTGCATACATGGATTTGTTTCTCAGATTCTTCACGATGGCTGCAAAGGGAAAAGGTTGCCCACTCTGCTCCACACCTCGCCACATCATCACGTCACGATGCCCTGTCTGGGTTTGCATTCAAAATCCACCACCCATGACTTGATCCTGTTCGATCTCTCGCAAGATCAAAGCCTGAGGAGCTTGAAAGACACAGTGACATGATTTATCCTCAGAGGAGCACGATGGCTTCTGAAATTTCCTTCTCCCCTGGATGCCACACACTGTCCCCCTGCCCAGAAGATGGAAATACTGATTTTGTTTCTGATCCGGCTTGTGTAAATATATGTGGGAGAATAGCAAATGTCATTGCACAGGGACACAGAGCAAGAAGTTGCAGGGAAGAGGGGATATTAACTCTTCCGTTCTTTTAGATTTCCAGGCTGCAGGATAATCCTACAAAATTAAATAATATGATCAGGATTTCCCCTTTTCCTCTTGACCTGACTTTTAAGCTAGGGCTAAGAATTGCAGCACATTTCTTTTCCCAAAGCAAAACACAATCCTGGATAAAAGTCAGTTTAGTTGAGAGAAAAAAGTAAAACAAAAATAGATCTTTTCCATAAACAAAGCTGCTTTCCATTTTGCTAACATAAACAGGCAGATGCATTAAGAGATCATGCCACCCAGGCCTGGAAAAAGAAGCAGAAAAGTATTTCTGAGTATTTTTCTGAAGGTGCAAGGATGGCTGAGCCTAAGGCAAACTGAGCAGGAGGACAAAGCTTTATAGACGGGGAAGCTTTACAGTTTCACCTGAGACTCAGAAGAAGGACACTTCCATAGGTTAGGCCAAATGCAGCATCATCTCCTTCCCAAATGAAATCTCTACCTTTAGCAGGCACCTGTGCACTTGATATGCTCCATATTCTCACAAAAATAGTGGGTTTTGCAGTAGTTTCTGTGGCTGTGCAAACAGAAGTTCAGGTCTCTGGGCACGGAACTGGGTGAGTACTGGCAAAAAAAGCCTTTCAGATACGCAAGTCTCACCTTTGCAGACTGAGGGGCTGTCACAGGTGTGCTCTACAGGAACAAAACCTCCTTCCTCAGGGACCAGAAACAAAGGAACGAAGCAAGAGAAATAAGAAATGAGTGGTGTCCTAATTCTGGGCTGTTTTTTCTCACAACCAAGTTGAAATCAAGCAGCTGGGATGGGCCCTGTTATGTTAGAGCCCACATCTTTTACTCTTCTCCCTCGCTTGAATCATTCCCTCGGTGAAAAATTCATCCCTCTCTACTGAAAGATCCACGTTTTACTTAAGCCATCAAAATAATCTTTCTGCAATTGTCTAAAGATGCCCACAGACTAGATATCTACAGTCTGTAGGCATCTGTATTTAAATGATGCTTTGCAATAAATCCCACCCAGGAGAGGTTGCAGCCTTCTGATAGGGCTGGCTTGTGAGACATTTCATGTGCTGCAGAACACAGCTCTTACCAAGGTCCTCCCAGACCCCCGATTGTTGTGTGTGTGTGTGTGTGTTTGTTCTAAAATCACTGGTTCTCTTACTCAAAGCAATCTGCTAATATCAATGTCCCAACCAGACACTGCAGGGCAAATTCTGCCTCCAAGCATCCTGCATGTGATTAAAAGCAGGGTGTGCAAAGCTCTCCCAGGGCTTTGTACCATTTCTGATTCAGATCAATTGAAGAGACAATGACTATACCCAGAGCAAAAATGGCTTCTTCCACTTTGGCTGATACCAGAAAGGCAAATTTGGTGTTTACTTTCAGTATTTGAATTCAGCCTAAAGATATGTCCAGTGACTCAAATGCTACTTCTTCAAACTGGCTGTTTGGAAAACGGTCTTCAGGATTTCTGTGGAACAGAATGATTTCTGCTTTTTCTTGCTTCCTCTTGGGTCCCAAATGCAGCAAGAAAGGCCTTCTGCAGAAGACTTTGCCCCTCAGGAAGTTCCAGTCTATGTACAAATGAAAATATTCTAGCCGATATTCCATATCTAGGTTGTTTTTTTCCTTGTCCCCCACGTCACCCCCCAGTCTGAGAACAGGATCTGGTTCAGCTTGTGCAGGAAGTAACTTTGGAGTAGTAGTAGCTCTGATTTGTTTTTGATAATTTATTGGTATATCTATCACTTGTCTCAAAAAAATAAGTGCATGGAAAGAACTAGTTTAGATTATTTTATCATTTCTGATACTTTTTGCTCCTTTACCCCCTATTCCTTTTTCCTTCCCTGTTCCTCCACAGCTGCCATTAAGAACAAGTCAGTGACTCACAAAGGCACATTTTCACTCATTCACTACATCACAGCCCTCCATGCTCACCCACCCCAGGGTTCCGTGACGCTTGATCTTTGCCACCAGGAGCATCCAATTCTGTGGCCAGCGCTGAGGCCAAAGGGAACTCTACAAACCAGTTATTCTCTGTTTCCCCCAGGAACAAAACTGTGGCGATGTTACTGCCCTCTAAAGATGTGTGGATCAGCATTAAAGTGCTGACCTGTTCAACACTTCTGGCACCCTTTGAACCGGGGAGCTTTGAAGCGAAGGCTCTAACGAACTCGTGTATAATAAGCTGCTGCCCCATGCCAGGCAAGGCAGAGGTATGAGGGACTGATGGAAGCTTTTGAAGGCACAAAATGCTATTAAAAACTGCGAGGGACTAGAGAAAAAAAGACAGTGAAAAACAAATCTCCCTTCCATGCAGTGATACATCTAACTTTGGCAAGTTAGAACTAGGGTCACTAAACTGGATTTAAAGCTTAAAAATTTTGGGGCGGCTGGCTTATGATTTTGGCTTAGAAACATTTCTGCTGGAACTGGGGCTCTACTGGGAGACAGTTCAGTTCAGGGCTTTCCTTTCCTTTCTGCACCAATAAGTTGTTGGGGAGGGGAGAACCAGTCTGCATAGCAATAATTATTATCAATTGTATTGTGCTTTTTATCTTCAAAGTGCTTTACAGACACAAACTAATTATTCCTCTGCAACACCCCTGTGAAGAAGATGGTAAGTATCATTATCTCTGTTTTACCAATGGGGAGACTGAGCCAGAGCATTTAAGCGATTAGCCTGGGGCCACAGGGGCAGTTAGTGTCAGGGCTGGGAATGCAGGAGTGTCTCTGCTCCCAGTCAGCACCAGGCAACGTATCTCTGTAGTAGGAACAAAAGGGAACCTTTCTCCAGACTTGGAACCTAAAAGAAGCTCATTCTTTTTGGCAAGGGATTATAAACTCTTTCTTTAAAATGTAATCATAATTGGAAAAAAGACTGTGGAGTAAGGGCACAAAAGCGGGTTGAAAGCCAGCATGTCTGCTTTATAGGTAATCCTAGAATCTGGAAATTTGGGAAAATTCCTGGAAAATTTATGCGGAGGATGTAGAGTTCTATTTCTGGGGGGAAAAAATAAAAAAAGAAAAAGTGACATATCTGAAATTTCCCATGGAAGGAAAAGTAAATTATAATAATTTTTAAATATCAAAATGTTTCATTACAGACGTTTCAAAATGAAACTGAACCTGAAAGTCTGTGCTCTGAAGTTCTCAGTTCAGACATGGCTTGAGGGCTTTTAAATTCCTCCTTGCCGATGGGCTCTCAGTGAGGTTCTCAGGGCTTCCACAGGAATGTTACAGCCAAGGCCTGCAGTGCCTCAATTCTACCCTGTGAAAAAATCAAACTCTTTACAAATCATCAATAGCTTGGTACTATTTGCAGTGGAACAGAAGAGGAGCAGGCACGGTAAGAGGCCCCGATGGGCAGCACCATGTCCCGTTCTAGAGCTGTGACCCTAAGGGACAATCCATCACATGGGACACTGCTTGCCTCCCTCACTCGGGAATGAGTGGTGGATTAGGGACACTGGGAAGGAGCAGACACACTTAGTGTTCCCCTTTCCATGAGATTTCCTGTGGCCTGGCCATGACCCTTAGGAACTGAAGGGCAATCACCAACCTCAGGCTCTGCCTAAGGAGGAGCTGAGTTTTCAGGGCAGGAGAGTAGGGATAAAATGCATCCTTTTACTCTGAGCTTTGGAATTGGTTTGGAATCAAGAGCTGATGGACGACACAAGACTTTTTTGGACGTCTCATCTTACAGTACCTAAGAGATGCTAGAACCTGAAAAAATAACAATACCCAACACTGAGTCAGGGTGACACTTTTCACACAACTCCAGTTCCTTTTCAGTCTGAAACACTGAGCCAGATCCTCAAACATTCAGAAGCTGCCATGAGGGCTGGATCTTCTAAAGAGCTGTGTAGCCCACCAGCTTGGCACTTCTTTAAATCCAGGTAGGGATTTTGGTGTCTAAATGGGAGCTGAGCCCTTTTGCAAACCTGCTTCTGATCGTGCACGCTGAGCTGCTCTGCAAATCCTGGCTATCATTGCTCTGCACTCTGGTACTTCCTGGTTGCAAGCTGTGCTGGGAGCAAAACTATCAAAGCACCACAAGGAAACCACTCCTGCTATAATCAGGAAGCATAAAAAATCTCAGGAGCCAAACTGTTCAGCCTCTACTACTATTCAGGCAATGGCTGTATCTCTGGCACTTCTTTATCCTTACATGGATCAAAACTGTGCAACGGCAGGTACTATAAAACCTTCTAAAATAGAGACAATCCCAGCACTGAATAGTTTATAATCAAAATAGAAGATGAGGCAGAAAGTGTGTGCAACAGATGGACAGATCTGGCATAAGGAATCCACGGGGTAAGTGTTCAAGTGAGTGTCTCCAGTTTGCAGAGCAGAAAAGAGCAGTCAAGGATAAGCTTTGCTGCTTACCTTACCTGACCCCTAAACCTTTTGAGATTTACCCACAACAATTAATTATTCCTTTGACTGGCCAAGATGACTCACAGCTGCTCATGCCATCCCAAAGCTCAAGATCTAAGTAAATTTATTGAAATTAGTGGTGGCTTCAATCCAGGAAACTTGCATTTAGTTCTGATTCAAAGAAGATCCGCACCCTTCCCACCTCTTGTTTCTTCCCTCTTCTAGCCCTCAGCAAATGTGGAGCTCTACAGCTTCGATCTAATAGTGGTTGAGACTCAGGAACGGGAGTCATAAGATCTGAGTCCTATTCCTGTCTCTAATACAGGGTGGTTTTCAGTGAGTCATTTCCCCTCTGTCTTACTCAATATCCTTGTTTGTAAATGGGGTTAACAATACTGACCCATCTCACGGGAAAGCTGTGAGTTCATTAATATCTATAAGCATTCCAGTAGCTGACATTCTGCAGCCTCTCCTTGGCTTTAGTAGCTCTACGTCTGCCACTGCCCACGTACTTGCAGGGTGCCAAGGAAGTTCAGGTGGTAGTAATGGGACTGTTATGGGCTGTTGTGGGATTTATTTCTGAACTGACTTCACCTCCTTAATAATTAATATTGCCAGGAGGGCAGACAAGAGGAAAAGCAGAAGTGAACTCAGTTCTCATTCGGGAGAGAGTTTACCAGCTCCTTACAGTGTCAATATACTCACCTTGGTGTTTACCATTATAATGCTGTCTGCAATTTCCCAGGCACTTTCCTCTTTAGGATCACTCTGGTTTCAAGTACAGCCCCACACTCATACCACCCCTGACCTGAGCTGTTGTCTCCATTTCGTGGATGCTGATGCAGAGTTGCAAATAGGTGAAGCCACTCATCAGGCTCACTCACTGTCAGCTGTCTGGGACAATCTTCCCCTGATGACACTCATTGCAAAAAGACCCCTCACTGCTCCCCTTTGATATTTTAGTCTTTTAGGAGAACTAGAAATTATCAATGCCAGACCTTAGTGGGTTAAAAATGGACATTTCAGACTTTCAAAGACCACTGTCTTTGAAGCCCTGATCTCACTTCTTCCTTCATAGCACAGGAACCTGCAGCTTTCAGAGCCCAGTTCTTCCTTCATCAAAGTCTGTCCCAGTAAAAGCTGACACTGTACCCATCCCTGCCTGCCTTAAATAAGGTTTTTCCACATTGGGTCAGTGGGCTAGGCAGTTTTTAAGTTTGCTTTACTTAATTGTACACAAGTCTTTTGAACAGAGGTCCCTCTTGGTGGCCTGGGAGGGCTTGAGGATGTCCAATCCTGGTGTCTGTCCAATCTCTCCACCTGTAGGAAAGTGGAGGAAAATTCTTTGGGGTTCTCAAAAAGACTGAACCCCCTTGTTTTTTCCAGGAAGAAGCAGGTTAGTGTGTATTGCACTGGTGGTCAGGCCTTTCTGAGTACTTCTCCTTTCCTCTGCGTGCTGCCACCCAACAGCCTTGGCTGGCTGGCAGCTACAGCTGCTGCACCATCAGCTCCTCTCCATGGAGAGGCTGACAGACCTCAAGGGCAGGAAGGAGATGTTGCAGAACTGTCACCTGCTACAGCCATGGCTGCCTGCAAGACACACAAGAGTGCAGTGAGTGGTTCGACTTCCCAAAGCAACCCCAACAAAACTGAAGAGAAAGGAGAATCACAAGGAGGAAAGGCAGGCAGAGGAACTAAAACTGGTGGTTTGGGTCTCTACCCAGCCCAAGAGAAACCACAGAGCTGTTCTTCTGACAGTGACTCCCTGTGTAGGATTGTGGTCCTGAAACACTGGGGATTTGAAGCTGCATGCAGGAAGACACAGGAGCCAACCCTGACATTGTAGAGTATGTGTGCGGCCCTTGCTGAAAAAGCGTAAGCAAAATAAGGCAAAAATAAACGAATGTAAAAGATTTTTTTCCTTTGACTAGATCTTGCTGGTTTTACCATCTTCCTTCTAGACTTGCCATATGCAAAAAATTCACAGAATTGTAGGATGGCTTGGATTGGCAGGGACCTTTAAAGATCATCCAGTCCAACCCTTCTGCCATGGGCAGGGACATCTCGTACTAGATCAGGTTGCTCAAAGCCTGCCCAACCTGGCCTTCAACATTTTCACTGATGGAGCATCCACAACTCATCTCTGTTTGGTTTCTAAACTCAGGACCAGAGCTGTGGTACCACTTCAGGCAGTGGCAGAGGGCTGTTCAAGGGCTCCACGAGCATGGCTGATCCTGTGTGTAGCCAGTGCCATGAGACACATGGAGCCGTGCTGCATTGGCATTTGGCTCTGCTCCTCTCACTCGATTACACCTTCTTTCCCCTCCAGTGTGACTGGCACTGCTCAGCTTCTGTGCCCACAAACTGGGCACGTTTCCAGCCCATTGTTAGTCACCTTATGTCCACGTTCTTGAGATCAACTGCCCCAGTCTTCCTTTATCTTTTTTCCTTTACCATATGTTATTTGGAAGGCAAACTTCATGAGAAGGATCATGTCTAGCTTAAATTTGTTCATTGCACAGCACATAAGAAGCATTAATAATAACAATAGTATAATCAATCACAGCATCACAGTAACACATGAGTTAATGTTCCTTAAAATCCTATGTCAGCTTACTGAATTACAAGCAAACATTTGATATACGAACTAAAGGCCTCATGTACTTGCCAAGACTCAAGGCCAGTTCACAGATTCACATCTCTCTCTGACACTGCTGCTCATTGTAGACCTTCCCACAGCAGTGCAGGGTGGTCTCATTGTTTCCCTACACCTGGTGCTAGAGGTGCTAACAGCTACGAGAAATGCAACCAAAGAGAAGAACTAGAACATGGTTTAAAGGAGGCACTGGTTTTAGAGAAGCTTTTTATATTTAATGTTTTAAAGTCTGGCTTTGGGATGTCAGCATTTTGGAATTGTGGAACGGGATCATACAGTTAATAGTGCATCACTCAGAAACAGAAGACTCTGCATTCTCAAGGAATTTCAAAGAATTTCTACTGGTATAAATCGCTGTAACTCTGCTGATTTGAAAGAGGAAGGAGACAAGAAGGATGTCCTGGTGGGGGGTAGGTTAATCCCCCTGGGGTTGCCAGACTGATGAACTATTCCCTGTTTCGCTACAGATTTCATGTGTGACCTTGGGCAAATCACTCTCCCTCTCAATATCACAGTTTCCCATCTGTAAACTGGTGAGAGCAACAACCGCCCTGCCCCAGAGGGGTGTTTGGAGGATAAATATGTTACAGGCTTGGAGCTGCTGGAGCACAATAGTGACAAGGTTCCGACAAATCCTGAAGATAGATAGAAGCTGACAATCAGGCAGACTGCTATTAGCAGCTGATTCATTCTCTCTGCTTAATGCATATTTTTAGCAGGCTGTTATTGACTAGACAGGCATACAAGTCTGTCAATTAGCAATGTTATAATGAACTAAATCTCTGCACCAGTAGCCTTTGCAGGGTGAATTCAGAACTCTCGATCCCTGTGGCATAACACCTGCAATACTAATAACGGGTGAAGATTTTCCTATAAGTCAAGTGGAGATGCCATGTGCTCTGCCCAGGCTGAGCAGTGTGCAATACACCGACAATTAAGGAGTCTTAGGTGGCCATGGATTTATTACAATGTGTTCATAAACCCTTGTCAAGGCACCATTTCAATCCAACTCGTGGCCAGACATTCCAGTGATTGGCGCTTAGAGCCCCTCTTGCAGGCTGCAATATGATCAGGGAACACTGCTTAATTGTATTTCTTTTACAAAGTGATGAAATGTAAAGCTCTGCTCCCAGCTCGCTGGCTGGCACAGGAGTCTCAGCAAATATGTGATTCTCGCACTGCAGCTGGACTCTAATGACATGAAAGGTGCTAATGCAATGCAACTGGAACCTTTAATTATCCTGGTGACTAATAGGAAATCTCTCAAAGGGTCCAGGAGAAAGGGCCTTATTCTTCACGGAGAGTTCCCTGAACTGTGCTTAGAAACGGGGACAGACAAATGGCAAATCTAAATAGACCTGAGTCCCAGAGCTGCGGTGTCTGGGAGAAGGTTTCTCTTCCCTTCGGCAATTAGCTTGTCAGACATTGTAAGTACAGAGAGGGAGAATAACACCGGACCCATTACTGACTTACAGGAATTGGTACCTAAACTTGTTCCACATCCGGCAGGTAACTGGCTAAACCTGCTGATGAAACAAAAAGATTTGGATTGACTTTGAATGTGTTTGTGTTCAAGGAAGAGAAAGAGTGACAGACAGACAGCTGTCTCCCACTTGCTAATTGAGTGGTGACTGTCAGATCTTAATGTACCTTGGGGATCATTTCTGTTTGATACAGACTTTCAGATCCTGTTTCTTAAACTTTCTTTATCAAAAATCTTTTTATTGCTGAAGCATCCAAGCTGAAAACCATGCAGGCCACATTGCCTGGATTTTATGGAGAAATGCACAATGTATGTAGGGTTGGGTAGTTTGTCATGTTACTCGGTGCTATTGCTGCCTGGTTTTCAGACTGCTGCAGATTCAGCCTTGTGTCACCATCAGCTACATCAGTTTTTCTCCACTAATTATGTCAACCACAGATAGAAAGGGAACAAGGGCTAATATGACTTCTATGATATTACCTGGCAGCTCAGAGGTAGGAGTAGTCTGCAGACATAAGAGGAAAACTGTGTCTGTGTCTTTATTCACCCTTTCTCTCAAGCCCTTGACAAAACTTGGCAGTGCTGGATAATACAACATTGGTTACAGGGATTTTAAGGACAGAATAAATCACTTTCCTGAAGAAATTAAAAAATCAATGCCATTATTCAAACCATGGAATTTAATTCATGCCCCAAATATTACAGAAGTTAGGGAGCTGTTGAGCTGCTGAAGGAGCCGTGGTGGTGCTGAGAGCGTTAGGGGTCAAGGCAGGGAGTGAGAAATGCAGATCAAGTCCTGCCTCTCACCTCATGTTCTTGTGGCATGGCACACATGCACTGCAGTGTGCGTGTGTGTGAGCGTGCAAGGGTGAGTGTGAGCGTGCAAGGGCATGCAGGGGGGCATGTGAGTGTGCAAGGGTGAGTGTGAGGATGCAAGGGGGTGTGTGAGTGTGCAAGGGGGTGTGTGAGTGTGCAGCTGTGTGCACATTCATGTCTGTGTGTGGACAGCTTCACTGCCGGGTCCACAACTGTGCCGGGCAAGGCGTGGCCTTGGATTTCTCAGGTGAAAATGCTGCTGCACTCCCTTAAACTAAACCAAACCAAAGTAAAAGATTCCCTGTGCTTTCAAAATCACCTTTTACCAGCCAGTTCTAGTCATGAGCCCCCCAAAATGCAGAAGGAGCTCTATCAGTGCCTTTGAAGCCTGGAAATGTATTGTTGCTGCCACCATGCAAGCCCAGGCAGTCCTAAGTCTGTTACTTCTCTCTGTTCCTGCTCTTCTGGTTAAATGCACCTGGGAATAAGTAATTGTTTATGTCATAAAAAATTCATCATAAACAAATAGGATGGGCAAGCCAGCTGAGCAAATGCTGGGGAAATGAGTTTAAAAAGTCAGGGATTGGTATAATTGGTAGTGCACCTCTCGGGATTGGGATGAAAGCTGCGTGTTTCATATGAAAGTCTAAAAGGGGACAGGCATTGTGTGTACCTGGAGAGAGAGAAAGCATTCCATGTGTAACTGTGGCTTGGCAAAAGCATGGGCACTGTTGTTAGAAACACAGAGAACAGATCACTGGCAGAGCAGAGGAGTGATGTGATAAGAAATTTAAAGGCCAATTTTAAATCTCTTGCAGCGATCTCTGATTTACATCAGTGCAAACAAGGGCAGAGACACGGCCTAAGTCAGAGCTGTAGGCATTGTTCAAATGTCTCGGTTGTTTTGTTTTTGTTTTGTTTCCTATATAGATAAAAGATAAAGAAAGCATATATTCTTTGTTAAATAATGCTCAGTGCTAAGGGACTTTCCAAGTCCTAAAGCTGAGGCTGAATGAGTCTGCTTACATATGGAATTGCAGCTGATCCAAGAGCACAGAAAATAAACAGTGCATACTCCTCCATCCCTTGAACCCTGTGAGCTACTTTTGTGGTTATCATTCCCTTTGCTATAGCCTTATCTCTTGCCATGTTTACAGGATTCACCTTGTCTGCTACCCAGAGCCTCCTGCCAATCACAGAGGATCTGGGAGTACAGGGAGAGGTTGGTTAAATGCAACCCTTGGCGCGGCGGGCGGCACTTTGCTAGCGCCAAACACCGCGGTGAGGGGACAACAAATGGAAATGTCAGTGGGACTGTGCAGAGCTGGGAATTAAAGAGCCTTGTTGTAATGGTGTGCTGAGCAGGGAGGCCATTATCCAGCGGGAGTGCGTGCATGGGAGACCCACTGAGGGATCCGACACTCAGCGTTGCTGCGGGTTTCCAGACAGACTCAACTGCAGCACGATTAGATTTCGACCATTTCTTCTTTGTCGTTCCATTAGCAAGCAATAAAGCACGATGGATGTGGATGAGAAAAACTAGATCTGGGCTCTAAGGCACCCAAACCTAGACCCGTCCAGGGCAGGCAAGAGACTTCAACCACTGCCTTGCTTTTTTATTTCCTGGCTGGGTCAGAGACAGCTCTTATTATGGACGCTCAGTTTTGCACCATGGTGGAGTTGCCCACTGGTGGCAGTCTCTTCCAGACTGTTGGCCAATCTTTGTCACCGTTCTGTCACTCCTGTTTTGGTCCCAAATGGATAATGCGCATACCAAGCTGTAAATACATTTCTTTGCAATTAAGTGTCCTGGCTAGAAAACAACTTAATGGCAATATTACATAAATTTAAGTTGCCCAGGAGGTAATCCCATTTTCTTATTTGGCTGCCTGTCATTTTATAATTGAATGGCAAGAAGTTCTTGTCATTGCTGCAAGTTACATTTGTGTAACAACGAAGCGGCCGCCAAATGGCTGCAAGTCACGAAGCACATTGAGCCTGATCCTAGGAACTACAAAGCCAGTCAATCCCAGCAGTGTTTGGTAACCCTAAAATAACTCCGAGAAATCAAAAGTGAGAAATGTCTGCTAAGATAGAGGTATGTTCTACATTGTAAACAAAAGTGAAAAAATGCAACTTGCAAATATTTGCCTGCAGATCTCTGGGTGCTGCTGAGTGTGCTTCACTTTGTGTTTCTAACAAAGAGCATTCTCCAGCCAGCCTGAATCACTGCAGCATTGCTCTTGTACACCATGGCATTTGGACGCCTTTTGGACTGCAACCTCTTGTGTTGTTTGCTTAAACACCTGGCCACTGACACAAGTAATTTAGCTGCAAATCTCCACTTCCCTGGGAAAAAAGTCCTTCAAAGGCTGCTTAAGTGCTTAAAACCATGGCCTCAGTACTCTCCCAAGGTTGCAAAACCCAGAGGAAAATATCCCAAACACCTTTAATTTAAATTGGAAGTTAAAATTTTTCCTCAAGCTCATGATTTTTTGAGCCTGACTCACAATTTAGAATGCTTCAGCTTTGCAGTACCCCATGATGTAGACACAGCCTTTGCAAGATGGGTCCAAACAGCCTCTTAAAGATCATTTATTAGTTCTCCCTTCCACTGCCCTCCCTTCTGTTGGATGTATTTAATCAATTATTTTTACATAGTCTTTCTGCCTGTAATTATTTTTTTTAGAAATACTTGTGGATTTAGGGCACCAATAAAAAATCCTTCTATTTTAAAATTGAAAGATGAAAACCAGCATAATGAATGCGCCACTTCCTTAAAGTTCTGGTAACTTGGGTGTGATCTGATGGTACAGAATGATTCATGGGATAAAATTATAGACTTATGCAGGTGTGTACAAGAGCCTGGGTGGGGTGTAGTCAAACAGGGAATTTTATATGGCAATAAACAAGGGCATGTGATATAAAGAAACTGTACTGCCTTCAAAAAACCCTTATTTTATTTTATTTTTATTTGATAAGGATAAATTGAATGACCAGAATGGTCAAATATAGACATTGCTTTTCTCTTCTTCTGGCAGAGTCCAACAGAGATAGCACTGTGTACCTTTGAGCAGGTGGAACCTGGGCCTGACTCTCAGCAAATGTGCAGCTCATGCCTAGATTCTCATTCCTGAAGCCTGGCTTTATTGGAATTGGACAACATGGCAGAACCTAAGCTGAGGTCAACCTTCCTCTGAAGAGAACATTTTTGGGACTTTCTCCCTGCACTGCCCTTATCACAGTGACTGTCAGTCTTGTTCTGGGGAGCCCCATCTCGTCTGGCTGCTGGACCAAGAGGAAAAGCTCTGCCCCTGCGAGCAGGGAGCTGCAATCTCACACCTGATCAGTGCCACATACACTGAAGGTCAGAAGGCCAAAGGTTGAGAAATCTGGCTTGCAAAGCAAATAGAAATGTTTCTGTTTGCAGACAGAAATGCTGACTGTACATAGAGCCACAGGAACTTCCAAACCACAAGAATTGCCTCTCACTGCTTCCCTCTTCATCTTCTGTTCCTCCACCACCAACCTTTTCTCTTTCTTGCCGCTGTTGGCCTGAAATTCTTCTTGCCTGAAGCCCCTGCTGTCTGAGACAGCCTACACACGTCTGCCTGAACACCTCTGCTGCTTTCAGACCTTGTTAGAAGAGAGATTTAAAAAGAAAAAGACACGAACTTGGAAGCTGGTATAAAGTTACACAGCTCTGCTGAAATCAGGGGAGTTAGGCAAATAAGAATTTTTCAAATGTCAGGGACAAATATTTTGCTTTTTTTCCCTTCATGCAGTTTCTCTCTCCCTCTGTGATTTGTTATCATTCAGCTCTACAAAGCTTTGTTTAACTCTAGGAAAGGCCATAGGAGTTGGAATTAGATCCAATTTTGTTTGCACAGGAGTGTGTGGCTAAGGCTGGGCCTTTGAAAAGGGTGTATTATACACTCTGGAGGTTTTGGGAGTCATTGTAACTCTTGCTTGAGGGTCAGACAGTACCAGACTCATTCTTCTCTTAAAACATCTTACTCCACAGACAAGCCCCGTTTGCCAGAGTAAAGGACACAGTAAGAGTGTCTCTCCTGAGGAAGGGTATCTGTCCCTTGTNTTAAAACCTAAGGCATCAAAAGAACTCTAGGAGAGGTGTGTTTTATGGCACGTATGGGGCTCTGGTCCACACATGGTTCTTGTGTATTAACCATTATCCTTCTATATTCCAACACTCCCCAAATCATGACTAGAGCTGTGTGCTGGGCCTTGGGAGTCCATGGGCTCCTTAGCAAAGAGATGACAGAAAATTACTCCACTTTGTACCAGCCAGGTGTAGTTTCTGGGCTCTTGACAAAGGTGGGCTGGGTGGAGGAGTGTGTTCATCTACAGCAGCAGATCAGCATTTCCTGATACTCGGACACCTTCTGCCAGGGAGGTCAGATGAGGTGCTGGAGGACACAAGTTTTAGAAGTACAGATCTCCTCACACGCCACTGCTACCAGCCCCGCATAAATCCAGTCTATTCACGTGAGCATAAAGCCCACCCCAGACTGTCCAGAAAACAAAATCAGAATGCAGTACTTTCTCTGCGTAAATAACTAGCAATTCCTGAGGAAATGGGTCCCAGATTTCTCTATGAATTGGGGCCTTAAGTTCTGACATAGGGAGCTATTCATGGAGGAAATTCTAATTGAGTCAGGTTGTGCTTTTTCCACAAATTGTTTACCCTCTGTCTGGGTCTCTACTGGATTCTTGAAGGGACCTGTGTTGCACAGCAGGTGCTGTGGGGGGTAGGCAGATTTAGGTGAGTGCTCTTTGCAAGCAGAAGTCAAATTCTAAGGGTAGGAAACATGTCTATGGTCCATAAGAGGGAAAGATCATATGGTCACCATCTGGGGCTCAGGGATGGCTCTCTGCACTGAAATAGCAATTGCTATGCCTTGCTGTGTTTCCACAACAGCAACCAAATTGGTGACATTGGAGAAAATTAATGCCACCTGTCCGCTAATTTCCTGATTATTTGCTATACATGCTCCAGTGTTTTTAAAGAAAGAGACTGCAACAGACTGGATCTGGAGTCTCATCTCTTACAGGTGTGCGTTGAAGTGAGTGGAGTTACCCTGGTGTACTCTAAGTTAAAAGGAAGAAACAGGCCCTGTACTCTACGTTGAAATTCTCTCACGAAACGTTTCCCAGAAATATCAAAGAATATTAAAGTTCTCTGGGAGCAGGGACTCTCTCATACTGTGCGTGAACGGTGGCCAACACAATGGGGCTCGCTCTTGGCAGAGACCTCCAGGAGCTGCAGCAGTGCATGCAATAACGCCTAACTACACCTCCAAGACATGGTGCAGGCAAGTACATCGTGTTAACTCGGTTGAGTGCCTGCCTAACCTGTGATTTAGAGGGGCCCCTCCCTCAGCGTTCAAAGGAGGAAATGAAATCTTCCCCAGGGAAGAAATATTCCGACCTTTCAGGGTCTGTGTGTATTGGCCGTGAGGAGGGGCCGGAATGAGGACGCTTGGGTTCAGTTCCCCAGTTTGGCTACCCGGCCTTTGGCAAATCACTCAATTACTCTAGTTTACAATTGCCCAATTGTCATAATAATTCTTTTCTTTCCCATAGCAGGGTGGGGATGGGCAGAAGGAAAGCAAATTCTTCCAACATTTATGATTACAGAGGGCTTTAAAGTGCTCTGGAGAAAGGGCAAAGAGGCAGGAATACACCACGTCCATCTCTGCTAGCTGGTCCCTAAAAGCATTGACTTACAAGGCAGGCTTGCTCACTGCCTTCAGTAGTAATTCTGTAAGGACACAGTTGCTTAAGGTAACCTTTTCCAAAGCATCCTAATGAGTGTCCCAAACCCCTTTGAAAGTGACGGAGTCTCAGACTTTACATCGCAGAAATATAGCTGAGCCTTCACTGCATTTGAAAACAACTGCATCAATTTTTTTCCCGTGTGAAGAGTATGAAATTATGGGGCCATCAACTGACCTAAGGAATTTAACGCTCATAATAGTAAAATCTAGAAAATGAATATCCCATAACTAACATGTCACTGAGCGGAGTTTTCTCTTTATTGTAAAGATCATATCGAAACCCTCCACAGACTTGCCTGATTCACTAGCCATGAAATCTTGGTCTCATCCTTTGATCTTTCTTCAGATACTACTTCATGTAAGAATAAGGCAGACTCCCTTGGCTTGCCTCCAGCAGGGAGAGACTGAGAGAATTTCAGTGCTTCTCTGGGCTAATTAGCCACTTGCAGGACCCCAGAGAAGCATAATCCACAGTTTCCCTTCACTACATCCATTCCTCTAAAAGCCTGGATCTTGGTCTCTACTCAGCACTGTGAATTGTGGGGCTGACAGAGGTTTCTAATTCCAAATTACAATAAACTTCTAGCAAGGCCCAGTTCTCATGGAACGTTGTGTGGAGATAGGTGAACAGTGTCTAAGGAGGTTTGTAGATACCTAAAGGATTGAGTGCTATGGAGGTATTAACATCTTCTTTCTCTTAGTTCACTCCACGGGCTACACATGGGAGTCTCAAGAATGGAAGAGGGAAAAGCAGAGAAACTGTCTCTGGGAAAAGCTGCATTCCATAGCCACAACACAGATTTATTCCTGCCTGCCTCTAAGTTATTTTGCTGTCTTGTTGAATATCTAACTCCCAAGGAAAGATCTTGCTGATTCAGCCTGAACCCTTTTCTGTTGAGTCACCTCCTTTAGATTCCAAATTAAGAGGCCAATAATTGCTTGTATATGAAGATTTAGACAATTGCTGCCTTTTAACCTCAGCATGAGCTGTATGTGAATTTCCTGCTGTTCTGTGTGAAAAGCCCAATTTAGGAGAGACTGTAGTTAGAGACCAAACTACTGGATGAGCTGTTCTTCCCTCCACACGTGGAGCCAGGGCTCCACACATCCAGGTCCCCCAGTGCAAGATAAACCCTGCTGGAATGCTGCGTCCCAAACTGAAGACTTCTCAAGAAAGCTAAGATCCGATGCCAGATCCCAGCTGCAGTTAGGAGCAGGAATGGATCTAACATCAGGCTAAGGACAACCTGGCCCTTTTTGCTGTGAGCTCTTTGCATCTCACATCTTCCATCCAGTGGATGCTGAGCCCCTTTGCCTTTCTGAGCCCAGAACTGCCCTAGAGCTTTGCTGAGCCCAACACAGGTCTGCCCTCAGGAGCAACATCGGCCTCCTCCAGCTGCCCTACTGGGTAATCTAACAGGGCTTCCCCTTCCCAGGTCTCTGCCTTTCCCTACCATGCTCTCAAGCCCTCTGCTGTGATCCCTTCCTCCTGCTACAGCCTGATTCCTCTTGCTTCTACTCGTCAGCCAAGATTTATTGTTCTCAAGGGACACTGATGCAGAATACGAACCTCTTTCTATAACCCCTTCAATGTCTTTTGCTGCTGCCTTGCGTTGGGGCAGCCAATGCTGCCACCTCCAATGTGAAGTGGGAGGAAGGACATGCTTAAAACACGGAACAAAGAAGAGTTCCAGTTTGAGTTTGTACCTTATTTCTCTCTGCCTCTGTTCCCCAATCAAATCAACAGACGTGTGGCATTTCTCTTCCTGCCCTTGGTGCTCTGGAACCAAGGGAGGCAAGCTGGTGTGTTAGGGTAATGTCAGGGTGCAGCAGGCACTGTCTGCTCCCAAAGACATGGGGAACTGACAGGGATAATGTGGCTGCAAGGTCAGAGTCCTCACCAGCCAGGGCCCATCCCACAGCCCTCAGGGAGGCAGGCAGGGCTGGCCTGGGAGCGGCAGCCAACTTCAACCTGGAGTCCAGAGCATCAGACAATTTTGTGGTGATGAGGCAGGTCTGACCTCAAGCCAGGAAGTGAATCCTCAGATCAGGATCAGGCCTAGTAAGGCTAATAATGGTCAGACACAGCCCAGTTATCACCGGCCAGGTCCACAGTGATGAGCTTGGCCTGGGTCAAGCTGGGAAATTAGTGGGTCAAGATCAGCAAGGTCCCTGGCCAGGCACAGGCACCTCTGTGTGTGAGCTGGGGACAGGCCCTCAGCTTTGCTCATTTGGTGACTGGGACCCGGGGCTGAGCTTCAGTGAGACTCCTGGCCACGGGCAGAGGGTGGAGGCTGCAGGTCAGACAGATTAGGGCCATTAAAACTTATTAGTGCTCTCAGATCCCTTATAGACAGGTATTATTTCTGGCTCTGCCACTGACTTCCGGGTGATCTTGAACAAATCCCCTCCCCTATGCTTCTCTACCTTACCTGAATTTAAGTTGGAAGGGTGTCCAGTTCTGTCTTCTTCTCCAAAGCTTCAAATTAGTAAATAGGAGCAGTGAATGCAGCATTATTTTTCAGTATGCTTGTAATTGCAAGATGTGCACCTATTAGCAGCATGGGAGTCACAGTAGCTCCTCCACACAAGAATCTTTTATTGTTCACATGAGTAGCTTCTCATATTTTCCTCTAACAAGCTTCTGAGTATTTCCGGCAGAATTCCTGTGAGATTAAACATCATATAAAATGTATTTGTCTCATGCAAGATATGACTTGCTTTTGAACCATCAGCAATCATCCTAGCAATTGCTAGGATACAACTGCATTTTTTTATTGTTATTACTATTTTTCCATTTTCTGTCCTGGATCTTGTAAGCCACCAGTCCTATCACTAATTATGCTAACAAGGTCCTGAGGTTGATTTAGAGGCTCTGTTATAATGCCAGCCTCTCAGTTTACATCTCAAGTATCGGCATGTTTATTGTAGATGTCTGTGAAGAGAAGCTACTTTTTCCATGCTTGTATGAGGAGTGAGAGCGGGAGCCAGAGTAGGAGGGGAGTAGTGCAAAATGACACACAGAAATGAGAAAAAGCAAATATCTGCTGCATCCGCATCCTTCTGGCAAAAGGACTGACACTGCCACGGCACACAGAGGTTTGCCTGGTGCTTCTTACGGACACCTAATGTTTGATTTCATACAGCCTCCCCCGGAATACAGACCGAACAGACTCCTGAAAGCAGCGTTCACTCCCGAGGGCCGGCCCCCTGTTCGGTGCGTTGATAACTTCGCGGGGCTGATGTGTGTGTTAGTCACCCTCGCTGGCTCATTGCTGATCCGAAACGACAGAGGTTAAATAATTGCGAAAGCAGGGCTGATGTCATCGTGGCGCCCGACTGGAGCTGCTGCTTGAAACTGCTGAGAGATGTATTTGCTTTGCCCTTGCCCAGGAGAGGGGTCACACTGGGCAGGGGTTCTCACCCTTCCTCGGCCCTACAGTCCAGTGCACTGTGGCTGTGGCTGAGTCACTCCCACCGTCCCCAGCCGCTCACGGGCAGCACCGTGAGGAGCTGAGCTGGAGGCAGCAGCTCCCCTCCACAGCCCTCTTCCTCCCTGCTTCTCCCGAGTCCTGCCAGCCTGCAGGGACCGTGGGGACTCCCAAAAATCAGGTGCGTGAACACGTACAGGGCCCTCCTGTGTGCACTGCACCATGTGCGCAGGCCCCAGCACACAAGTCGGGATCTGTTTTGTTGTGGGAACCTGGAGAGTTTTCGTGCACAGAGCTGTTTCACTGACCATGTCATGTGTGTATCACAGATAAGCGGGGCATGTATCATGTAGCCTTCTATATGTATACGGGCCTTTTTTACTTAGTGTTTAACACTGAGAATATGTCTCAGCTCTGTATGAGACATAAAAAATAAAGACAGAGCCTGCCCTAAAGAGTTTGTATTTTAAATGTCAGACAGAGAAAAGACAGGATGCGCTGTGGTGAGAGAGACTTCTGATGTGTTTGTAATTTAAATAGGAAAAAACCCCTAAACTTGCTTCACAGGAAAAGAGTGTGTGCCTGTTTGTTTTTAAGAGGACTTGAGAAAAGAAAAAGTAACAGTTTTATGACAGTTTGCTGGGGGAGATGCTTCTTTTAACACCTGCACTGAAGCTCAGGAGAAGGAAATGGGTGTACATGCCTGTGTGGTCTGGAGTGTCTGTGCCTATTGTTCCTCTGTTCTCTGAGTGAAATTCAGTTCTGGCTTCTGAGGATGCAACTTGTAGCTGACACCAGGGCTGCCTTTATTGGCACATGTGCCAATCCCTTTACTCCTTGAGCTCTTCCCTGTGGCTCTGTTGCGTTTGCCTGCTCTGTGTCTAATCCCTGTCTTGTGTTGTGTTTTATGCTTTTAATGAGAAGGGATAGACAGCAAAGCAAAACTTTCATGCTGTGATCATAGAAGAGAAGCTATTTATTTCTGTGTTTCATGTGATGCCATGAAAACAGTCAGCAGTCTTACAGGAGAGTTCTGCAGCATCCACGGCACCTTTGCTGATGCCAGCTGACATTTTGTAGCACGTGCCCCTTGCCCTGCTCTTCTGCATCCTCACGCTGATAGGCAGGCTGTGGAATCAGGAATTAGTAGTGCAAGGGGCACATTTTATCTTTTTTAGGTGCACAGGTTTCCAGGTCTAAAACTTCTTAAATTCTGACTAGGACTTGTCAACGCTTTTATTATACATGTACACATTTGTATTTTAGGAAAATGAAGTGCTGGGTGTGGGTATGTGCTAATGCTAAAAAGGAAACACAACCATATGAAGCTTCCTAAAGCCTTATATTAAAATACCAGAAGGGTTTGACTGGATTGTAGAGGTATGTGGAAAAGCCTTGGTCCACCTTGCTGCTAAAGACAGACACTCCCCTGGACTTATTTCAAAGTGATCAAGACCACAGATGTAAGCAGGAAAGTTGTGTGGGCCACACCGTCTTAGTGAGAGATTGTCACAGCAGGAGGGCCCCTTGTGACACTGGGATATAATTTCCCCCCGGAAGCTGTTTCAGGGTACTGGAGCCTGTCAGAAGTTTGAATTCCCTTAGTGGTGTCTATCTTGTCAGCTTAAACCTACAGGAGGCAGTAAAGGCCCAAATCCCAGCTTGTTCAAACGGTCTTCACCCTGCCTTGGTTTTACTGCAGAGAGAGACTCAGCTTCCCTGGCTTGAATGTTACTCCACAGCTCCAGAGGAAGTGTGAACACAACCAGGGCTCTTTCTGTGGCTCTGTGAACTCAGAATTCAGCACAGTGCCCTGAAATGATGTGTGCATATAAGACTCCAGACCAACCATACTGCAAATTTTACAGCGATTACAGCAACGACATCCTGATTACCTGGGGGGAAGTAAAAAACAGTGCAGTGATACCTGCAGAGCACAGGGCAGGTGCCTGACCCCCTGGAGCTGGCCATTTCCAGCTGCTGTGCCAAGCACCCGGGTTTGGTGTGGTTATGGCAGAGAGCACACAACAGTCCAAAGTCCCTCTGGGAAGCTCTGGTTACAGCCCCTAATCCAGCTGAGCTGGATCTGCCCAGAAAAAGATGGAACTAAACCCTCCTTGCCTGTCTCCAGCTGCAGCCTGGCAGTCAGACCCACTGTTCCCCTTCGCTGATGGCTGAGTACAACCAAAGGAGGCTTTGTGGCTGGGCATAGCTGGAATCCAGGGCTGCTCTGGCCACTGCACGTCCTCTGTATCCCGAGCAGGATGATCACCCACCTTGGAAATAACTACGTGATTAAGGGAGGAATGCCCTTTTGAAGGAGCAGTTTAAAGAAATGTCATTTCCCTTAGCAAATCATCTATTTTTTCGTCCTTATGTTCACATCTACTACCCTTGAATATACAATTCGGTCCTGTAGACTTCAATTTGTTACTGAAAATAGTACTTACGACCAGTTTTGATACTTTTTCAATATATTTTTAAAGCAAGTCATAAGACTCTTTACATGAATAACCGGAATTAACCTTCATTTGTGCCTTAATTTGAAGTTCAAACTTAACATAATCAATATTTCGTGGTCTACTGCAATCTGTTCAAGTCTGTTTATCCAAGGAAATTATTTGTTCCCCTTCTGCATTTGAGGTAGAAATGGACATAATTAATTCCACAAACTATAAGAAATTGAAAGAACCAGTACTCTGAATATAAAGCAATATACCATGTCCAAATTCAATACTTGTGAAGTGCATGCAGACTTCACTTAATTTTTAGCATATAATATAGAAAGTGTTTCTCAGCAAAGTGTTCCCGTTCAGCTTTAGTACAATTTTAGCTCTTTTGTGAAGCCTGTTTCCCCCCCTGAGTGAAGGTGATTGTATCTGGTGAAAATGGTCGTATTTGCTGACATCAGACACTGAACGACTGAACAGAATTCATTGTTGTTGTCATGAGGTGGTTTTGGATGAGCTACATTTATAATCACGTAATTTGCTACCAGTGTTTCATTGTAATTTACCCTCTAGAGAATTCATCATGTCATAAACTTCAGTAGGTACAAGATCAGTTCATTCTAATTTTAAGATTGTATCATAAGAAACATTTAGCGCATTGTGAAATAAATCCAAGAGGCATTTAATCACCACGAGTCTGTCATGCTCATCTTTGTCATCCTTAACAAACTTAAAAACTGCAACTGGGCAATTCTCAGCTAATGCAAAAAGTAACATCTCATGGCTTTAACTGCAAGCCAGACTGATGATCATCTTGTGTGGACATGCCTCAACATTTCTGTGCACTGGAGGTTGACAAAATGATAGAGCTTCGTGAGTCTGAAACTCTTGGCAGCTAAGGAGAAGTGACTGAAAACTTTGATTACACAGCTCTCAAGATCAAATGATTGTTTGATCAAATGCTTATTTAGGAAATAATTTGCTGTGTTTTACAGAACGGAGGATGCTTATTTGGCTTCCGGCTAATTGCCCAGCTAATTTTCCTGTAATTTATAGATGGCGATGTGTCCAAAAACTAACATTAGTCTTATTAGACAACTGTGAATTACGAAGCTCAGACTATTTGACTTTTTAAATACTTCTTATATTTTCAGATATTCTTGTACAGTTTCACTGTTGCCTTCAATAACAATAGAACAGATTTGTTTGTTACCGCACAGCTGAGAGGAAAATGATTATCAAGAACACCTCATTATTTCCATGGTTTGAGAATTTGTGCGTGCAAAGTAATTCTAGTGCAAATCACCTGGAGATATTCAAACTTATTTTTGCACGTTGTGTTAACTATTCCGTGTTTAAAATTTGCAATTAATTTTTTGAGAAGGCAGAAGTTCTTGCTTAGAGTGAGTGGATGGAATTTGATCTCGTACAAGGTGGGCAGAAGATCTGAAACATTCTGCTCAAATATAGTTCCAGTTAAGTCAGTCAGCAGCATCCCTGTGGGAGTGAATACCCACATTGAGTCTCCAGGTTGTTCTCGGCTCTCAGCCTCTCTGTGGCATGATCTCCAAGCAGTAAGATCAGTGTAGGAGTTTACTCCTTTCTCCCTCAGTTTTCCTGTGAAATTATAACTGGGTTTTTGTGCTAAACTCAAATGCAGCCATTTCCCTTTTGGTTTCCACCACACACTTCTGATTTTACCTTCTGTAATGCTTTTAGAAGCTCAGTGCACACCAGCAATGCAATATAGAAAATCTTTTTATTGAGTAACACAGCAGCTGCTGTGCTCTAGAGCAAACTGTTTATATACTGCCAGGTTTGGATAAAAATTTCTGAAAAGCTCTGGGAAGATCTGGAAACATCCTCACATCTGCTCTCTTCTGCTTCAAGATCTTGTGTTATACATGGCACTGTAACTTAATCCTGCTTTGAGCAGGAGTTTGCACAAGGGATCTCCGAGGTCTCTCCTTACCCAAGTGCAGTGACTCTTCTCATTGATCTTCTGCAATAAAAGTCATTAGTACCTGTACATGGCTTAACAAAACTTTCAAACTCTATGGTGGCTTAGAAAAGTTCTAGTTCAATGGGAAGCTGAGTCCTCACTTTAAATTCCTCGTTTAGCTTTTTACTTCCCAAGGGCTGAAGATAAAATTGAAGCTGGATATGCAAAATTCCTACCACAGCGGTGAGTTGGCCCCACAGCATCCCCTCGGGTTATCTGTGGAGAAACTGGAAATAGGACCCAGGGTGACCTTGTTCATGGGATTTGGGTTCCTGGATTGGCTTGATTTTGCTCAGATTTCTGATCTTTTGGGAAAGCTGAATCTGGGTGAAGTCAGCTGTACATTCAGGTGTAGCATTATGTGTCATGCACATCTAATCAGATACATGGGTTTGTGTGGTTTTTTCTCTTACAGCTGGTAAAAATCAAAGGATAGTAAAAAGAGACTGACAGCAGAGGTAAGAACCCAAAGCATTTGAAATGGGACAAACTGGATGTGGGGAGGGATGAAAAATCGGGGCAAATGTGATAATTTTCAGGGCTGTGCAAGAGAAGCAGAGAAACCCCTTGGGGGCAGGGGTAAAATCATCGCATTAAGTGAATAGTCTGTTGTGATTGCTCTCTGATGTGAAATAGAGTGAAAAATGACAGGATTTTTTCCCTTTAATTTATTGGAAATGTGAATGACTCAGTCTTGCTTTAAATTCTTTTGTGTCTGCTTTATTCAGTATGTGCTCTGGATAAACAGGGTTTTCTGTTTTCCTGCTCCTGGAGATTTTGCTTCTTGCCTCACTTTTTTTTCTCCCCTCCCCCCCCTCTGAAAGTAGAGCTTTGGGTGAAAAGTAGCCGTAACATTTCTGGTATCAGAAACATATTAAGGTCACTCCCTTTCACCAGGGACAATTAAACTCCAGAACTCTTCAGAGTCACTCAAAAGGTTCTGCTCATGAGAACTGTATCCAAGCTTTTCTTCCCAGCTCCCTCCTGGATGTTCCCTGAAAAGCAAGCCTTGAGCCCGAGAACTCTTCCAAATCTTGCTAACCTCCTGTCCTCTTGCCCACCAAAGGATGTTGCAGCTTGCAGGCACCCGAAAGGCCGGGTTTGTGAGTCAGCAGCGCGCTGCGGTCAGCTGCGAGCCAGACTGCGGCTCCTGGGAGCTGGGGAAGGTGGGGCCTCACGTGGCTCACACAGATGGAAGGCGACCTCTGGGCCAGCCCTTGCTGTCCACTCAAATGTAATCTCAGAGCTGAACGAGCTGAACAGCTCTAGCGAGTCTGTGTCCAGCTCTGATTTTTGGGGGTAGAAATCAGATGACATGCAGCTTAAGGCTCGAGTTTGTGTTTAATTAGGGGATTATCTCAAATCTGAAATGGAGCCGCTTTGAAGCGTGTGAACCAAAGCTAGATAAAGACTCCCACAAACCCCTGCACGCTGGAAATTTATAGGGTTCGCCCTGTATTTATTTGCTGTGGCTCAGTTTGAGGTGAAAGGTAGAGCTCAGCTGCCACGGCTGGACTTTTTTTTCTGGTGCACATTTCTTTCTGTAGGCTGCTCTAATTTGTTTGTTGAGCAGATCATCTGGAATCAGATTGGCCGGAGCTGGAATCGCTCCGCTCCCTTAGCAAACACACGAGGTCTGAGAGGTGTCTGCCTGCGTGTAATGAAATGAGCTGACTGGCACTTTAGCATTCCCCTGTGTAGGAGCGTCTTAGGAGTAAGACACTTAATTATTATTAACATTCTAATTGGCCTGTACGAGCGCGGATGTTAGTGCGCGGCTGCGCTGGTAGAGAGGACACATTCCATACTTTCCAAACTAAAATCAAGCAGAGCCTGCATTTTCTAAAATTCATATCTCAACCTTCAGCCGTTCCCAGTAGCAAAAACCCTAAACGGGCTAAACGTGAGGGGNCTGCAGGGTACAAGGGCTTTTTTGATGCATCCGTGATTGTCTGATGGAGAACAAACACTGTTCTTACAAACTCACACTTTGGAAAAACACAAAAGAAACGGACTACTTAAAATAGCTTCCTCTGTGTGCAGACCATCGCTCTGAACGACCTCATCTGAGCATTCGGCTGTATTTACAGCTCTCTCCTTCTGCTGATTTATAATAAAAACAGAAGCAAGATCCTCCTGCATTTAATTTAACGCTACTCCTAAAATCATCCTATCCTTTCATGCTACAGGAATTATTTCTACTACTTTTACCCTTGTTAAGAACAGCGTTGCACACTGAGTTGTTTTTACAGTAATCAGTGAGACTTAACTACTTTCATAATCAAGTTTAGGGTGCCAAGATCTGACCTAAGGTCATCTTGCCAATGGAGTCAGTGCAGCTTTGGCAGCAGTTTTCTCCCTATACATTGCAAAAAATACTTGAACTCAGCCTAAAATGTGCTGCGCAGCTGAAGTTCCCACCAAAGCCAGTGGCTGTTGGGTTTGTCCCACGTCAGTCCAGGCTCTGCTCATCATGTTTATTTGACAGACAATAACCTTTTTATTGAACCCAGCACATTACACTGATGATCCACTCATCAGCAAATATGATTGCAATAATCACTCGGTATTTATTTAACAGCCAATTGCTGTCTTTTGGGAAAGAGTCAATTTACATAGTTTCAAATTAAAATTAATACATATTGTAATGGTTATTTAATAAAGGCCAAGGTAGGGGAATTGTCTTGCTGGTGAGAGGTGAGGATGGGAGACCAGGCATCTGTGTGTAGTACTTGGTTCTGCCACTGACTTGCTGGATGACCTTGGGCAAATCACTTTGCTGCCACATTCTTTTTATTCCCTTGTAAAACTGGTATAATAGTACCCTGGTGCCACGAAGCTTAATTACTGTTTGTAAAGGATTTCAACCTCCCCAGCAAGGAACTGCATGAATTCCCCTACAGCAGCCTGCTGACCCTGACTGCAGGAAATGTATGCAGCTGTTTATCTGGAGGAATGTCTAGCTAGAAACGCATCTGAGGCCAGTGAAGTATCTTTCTTTTAAGATAAAAGACAACCTTCTTCCTCCTACGCTCTCCACCAATGTCAGAACTTCCCATTGCTTTTAAGTGCAAAGTCTCATTTTCTCTGAATATATGTATCCAGGAGCCTGGCCAACCCCCCTTGGTATCGATTCCGATTGATGAGACATGTAGGAATTCTTTTCTCATCCTCAGCTTGGGCTTCCCTCATGTGATAGCATCAGACTCTCACTCCTTGTCCTGTTTCTTTCCTCTCCCTCTCCCACTCCTCCTTAGGAATATAAAGCACTTCAGAAATGGGACTAGGTTTGCAATGAGTTACTTTAATTGGATTTTTTTTGGGGGGGTTATTGGTATGCACAGGTTATCTTTAAATGATTTACTGATGTACTGCCAAGCACTGCTCATTTAACCTCCTTCCTGCTCTCTTTGTGTATGGATTCCTCTAACGATACTGGCAAACAATCTTTTAGAGAGCGTGCCACACATTTCTGCAGAGAAAATCCCAAATGGAAAGCTACAGACACTGCCATTGCAGGGGTGGCACGTCCCAGTCTCACAGCTTTCGGCACTCCGTCTCCACTGGCCTGCGTGGGCGCCCAGCACCTTGCAGGGTGGGCTCTTACCCACCCCCAGACCCAGGAAGGTAAAGGGGAGCCTTTTTTCCTTTCTGCTTCTTTTTTATTATTTTCATTTTTTTCTTTTTTTTTTTTCCCCTCCCTGTGATCGTTGAGCCACTGCGACGTGAATTTATGTGTGTAATCATCTGTGTTGTAATTGGCAGCCTGGCATATGAGTCACTAACCAAATTAACTGAAGTTTCCTTTGGGGAAAAATGTAATCAGTTACTACACTCAGATACATTGCACCAAATTAACTCTTGCTGTTTGTACGGGTTTGGGCTGAGCTGCCTGATGGTTTCCTTCCCCAAAACACAGGGGAGGAGGCCAAGAACAGAGAAGGGTCAAAAGCCCCAGGGATGGAGATTTCTTTCTCAAATAGCTCCTGGAAAGTCATTTACAGTAGTTGCTACCCTAAGAGTTCAAAATCACAAATAAAATCTGCCCCATATTACAAGATTGACTTTAGAATCAGTAAGATGGACAAATACATGTTTTGCTTGTTTGGGGCATTTAGTGCTTCACCACATGAGCTTATGTTTGCAACTCAAATTATCAGACCTCTACTTCCAGTGGGAAAGCAAGCTGAGACTTTCATAGAATCACATGATTCAAGAAGCTGGAGCTTTAAAAAAAATCCACTATTGCAGAACTAAGAGTAAGCTGGTCAGAGTTAGCAGCACAGCACTTGTTTGGGTTTTGTCTGTACTGAAATCTGTTCAGTGCCCAAATCTAAGCAGCGTTGTGGAAATAATTGATAATAATTTTTTTGTTTGTTGGCTGAATAAAAAAAATCAGTAAAAACGTTAAGTAGAATAAAATATTTTATTTGGTTTGAAATGAAACATCAATTTAAAAATATTTTTTCTCTAAGAAAAAAATAAATGCTTAAATTTAAACTATCTTCATTTTTCAAGGGTTTCTTCCCAAAGTCTGGTAAATCATTCCAGTTGAGCTTGATCTGCAACTGTCAGAATATAAAATATTCTACTAAACAGGTCAGAGGGGCTGACCCAAGAGATCCGGTCTAGTGGGTGCCTGAGATGATGGAAGACTCAAAGAAGTGGTAATTGCTGCTTTCGAGTCTCAGGGCCCCAGCTATACAAACATGTAGGTACCAATCTCTTCAGTTTTAGCCTCTGGAGCTTTGGTATCTGGAATTTTTGGCTTTTACTTCTTGAGGAGTGTAGAACTTCTCGCTGAAGGTAAATCCATTAACCAGTGCGAAGGGATGTGAAGGGAGGTAATGGTGACTGAGGGACCAAGAGAGCTCTCAGCAGGACCCTCCAGCCCATGTCCTGGGACATCCAGCTGCAGCCTCCTGCATTAAGATTTTCCAGCGTCTTCTGTGTAGGACTGAACTTGGCCAGTTAGAGAAAAATGCTGTGTGGAGCCCAGTGGAAGAGGGAGGAGGAAGGCTGCTTGAACAACGTAACCATGCTGGGCAAAATCTGTAATTCAGGCACAAGCCCCCCGTACTGCTCAGGGCATGCCCTGCAACTGCTGGAGGTATAAGCAGAAGATTAAAAAATTTTGGCCCTTGCTCCCACTGAAGTCAGTCAGCTGGTGCTGTGCAACTGAAGTTATGACACCTGATTTTATTGCAACCTTAAACTCTCTTCAAAAAGACTCTCTCCAAAAAGGTGTGGGACTTTATTTCTTTTTTT
>VYZQ01015630.1:0-40555 GCA_013400655.1 Mystacornis crossleyi | reverse complement strand
TTTCTCCTTTATATTTTATTTTTATCATGCAAAATTCTCAGGTAATCCACAGCCTCTAATCACTAAGGAATTATCGCAGATGCCACAGTATCAAATATCTCTGGGAGGACTTCCCAACCCACTGTAAATCAGTACATCTGTAAAACAGAAATGTAGACTGTCCTGTAGAAGAAAATAAAAAGACAATGGCAAAAATCCCAACAAAGATATTCTTTGTTCAATCCACACTGGCAGGTGACTTAGAGAGATAGTGTGTTTTCAGCAGGTCCCAGCACATTAGTGGAAAGATCATAATAAAAATCAAATGATCACAGAATAGTTTAGGTGATCTTTAAGATGATCTTAAAGATCATCGAGCCCAAATGTTAACCCAGCACTTCTAAGCCCACCACTAAACCATGTCCCCAGGTGCCACATTTACACAACTTTTAAATACCTCCAGGGATGGTGACTCCACCACTTCCCTGGGCAGCCTGTTCCAGTGCTTGACAGCTCTTCTGGGGAAGAAACTTTCCTTAATATCCAATCTAAACATCCCCTAGCACAACTTGAGGCCATTTTCTCTTGTCCTATCACTTGTTACCCGGGAGGAGAGTCCAACCCCCACCTTGCTACAGCCTCCTGTCAGGGAGTTGCAGAAAACGGTGAGGTACCCCCGAGCCTCCTTTCTCCAATTCCCCCAGCTGCTCCTCACCAGACTTGTGCTCCAGATCCTTCCCAGCTCCATTGCCTCTCTCTGGACATGCTCCAGCACCTGTGTCATGTAGTGAGGTACCCAAAATTGGACACAACACTCGAGGTGCTGCCTCACCACTGCCCAGCACCGGGGCACAGTCACTGCCCTGGTCCTGCTGCCACACCACTGCTGACAACGTTTCTGTGCAGTTGTGCTCTGGCCTGGACTGGCGGGTGAGAAGGGCACACTGTGTCAGCCAGAAAGATCACACCCACCCCATGACAGGAACACCCCCCACTCTTCTAAGTATTTGCTTCAGAAGTGGAAATCCCAAACCCAAATCATCCACTGCAGTTCTCCGTAGGGCTGGCAGGAGGCACCTCAGCTCCTGTGTGAGGTGGGCTGGGATCCTCCTGCCCCTTCCACACTCCAGCAGCCCTTGGCTAAGAAGAGCTGCGGCTCACAGGCAAACTCCTCTGCTGTCAGCAGGGACATCTGGCTGAGAGGATGGAATGAGGGATTCCACACACCCATTCACAGCAGCTTTGGTGGCAGAGCATCCAAACAAGTCAGGAAACTAACACATGACTACTCTGAGCAAAAGAAAATAATTTGTCAAAAGCTGAAGGAAATTTTGCCTAATTCTGCCTTTGGTCAAAAAGACAACTATATACATAGCAGGACTCAGGGATTTTTGGGGGGCTTTTTGGGTTTGTTTGGTCAGTTTTTGGGGGGGCGGGGTTTGACCAGCATATAGCCCATACATGACTCTCCCCTTCAAAGTACACACTGTGAGAAGAAAAAGAGAAATCACTTTTTAGACCTGTATTCGGAAACACTGGATTGTCCAAAGATTCAGAAAAAAACTGGAAGCTGCCAGCCTGGTGGCGTATGCCCCATCCCACCATCAAATGCCCTACCTAAGCCACTCTGTGATTTCTGTAAGCAAGGCAATACTGCTCCCACTACGCAGAGGTCATTTCAACTGCTCAGGGTGGGAGGGAGGGGTATCTCTGCCACCTCCTGCTAAGCAAAAATTATATATCATGTCCACACTCCACAAAGTGAAACAAACCCCCAACCAATCAACCCAAAATAACCAACAAAACTAACCAACCAACAAAAAGAAAACACAAAAAACCCCAACAACCAACCAAAATACAAAAAAACCTCACCAAAAACAACAACAACAACAAAAAAAACCTCACAGCAATAATTAATCTAAATATTGAAAAAAACATAATTTTAAAATGTAACAGTAATTCCCATGGAGAGTGATGTAATAATTAAATGGAAATAAATTAACATTTTCGTTCCACTAAATGAAATAAACACAGAACCCACACGCATAAACACAGAGTTTACATTGGAAAGACAGCTTAAAACTGACAAGGTTTAACTCAAAACTTCTTTTTATTAAAGTATGAATGCCTTTATGCTAGAGAACAGTTTACATACATTGTAAAGCAACAAGCATATTTTCGAGCAGTGTGGGCCCTCCTCAATACATCTCCATGCTCAATCTACATGCTTTACCACTGGACTCGCACATACACTCTCACATACAAACACAGAGACACAAAACACAGACACTGAGCTATCTGCTTGCATTAGCTTTCTCTTAAGGCTTCTGTAAGGTGCCCTAGTGCCCCTAACATTACCATAATTACAAACAAAATTTTACAAAGGAGCAGCATTACTTGCAAACTATTGATCTGCTCTCAGCCTTAAAAAATATCAAGTGAAACAAGTTTTTCCTTTATTTGAGTTTTATTAAACATCTGCATTTAAGAAAGGCATGACTGTATATCTGTGAGCAAGAAAAGATACGGGAATCTTAACATGAGGTTCTCAACCAGAACAGATGTTCAAACCTGACTCCTAAGGGACCATTTCCTTTGATCTCTACAGTGAGAGACAGCCCTGTGTGGTGAGACACTGCCAGCTCCACCCCACCAGGGCTGCTCGACCAGCAATGAGAGAGTGGGGACACAGAGCTGTGCCCACCATGCTTGGATCACGTCAGACCTGAGGTTGATGAGAAGTCACAGTTCAAACACCGACACACCCAAGTGTTCCTCAACACTTCCCAGCGGGCCCCCCTCCTGCGCAGCACATCGGGGGTAGGACAATGCACAGACAGCAGTGCTGACCTGCTGAACCCCCAGCCACTGGGGAGTACTTTTGCCCACCCCTTTTTGGTATCCTGCATACACAATCTGAAACTGCAACTACTGGTGTTGGGTGAAAGACGTGGCAGCAGGTATATTAAGAAAATAGGTACAATGAATAAAATAAAGGATAGCATATGATATAATGTGTACATACAAGCATCTTTCATTTTTTATCTGTGAAATGTGAATTAACTGCAGAATGCCAGGCCATTAGTCTAAAAGGCTATGTATGGCTGTCTTAGCCTACGTACGGTCAAAGGATTTGCACGTCGTATCATGGAGAAAGATTCTTCGGGAACCATTAGAGCTTTCCAGGTCTACTTGCTCTTGTGCATCAGCATCAGCCCGCAGCTAGGAATGCCAGAGAAGCAACTAATAAAATTGCCTGACCAGTCTTGAAAGACAAACAGGAATGACTGTACTTCATGGTATGCACCTGTACTACAGAGATGAGAAAGGGACAGCGATGGGTGGGTGACAGAGGTGGGGGAGGGAGATTTTTTCTCACTTTTACAACAGCAGCAGATTTCAATGCAATGTAATTACTTTAATGATGCATATCTGTAGATACCAAATTGCTCTTTTGATTTAAAAAGCTGGTCAGACAAGTGTTTGGCAGTCCTTTCATTCCCCAGTTTCAATTGTTGCGTATTCATCTATCAGCTCTCATTCCCTAAGCCGTTTCTGCCTTTGCTGAACCGTGAATGAGTTCAGTCAGCCATCATCAGATTCAAATTCATGAGACATTTCCTCTGATGAGCTGTTCCTGTGGATCCGACCATCGCTTTTCATGCTGTGAAAAGTCTTCTTAAAGGCCTCCATCATGGCATGGGCCAGCTTCTTGGCCTCCAGCTTGCTCTCACACTCCACAGCGTGGCAGTCCATCTGGTAGGACAGGTCATCATTGATCTCCCGATAGACCCAAGCGAAGATGTTTGGGCTGACATTGTGGTCAGCAGTGCAGTAGGCTATACGTGCTACCTGAAAGGTATCCATGTGGACTGTCGCCTCACCTTTGAGGTCCAGGTGGTGCAGCCAGACTTGGAAAGGGCGAATTTCCAGAAGGGCGTTAGCTGGATAAACATCCTCCCTGGTGAGCGTGTGCTTCTTCCACAATTCAATGACTGGTTTTTCTGTGCAGCCTGACAAAAATTGCATTCCTGTTGTGGAAACCTTACCCAAATATGTAACCTGCAAAGAAGAGCAAAGATAGGTGAAAACACAACACAGAGAGCAGACTCTAGCGGTACTTTCTGCCATCCTGGGAAGTCTCATCCGGGAAATAAAACCACACACCTCCCCCTGCAAACTCCCCAATTTCCGCATCATTTTCGGTAAAAAAGTTTTCAAACTGCTCTCCAAATACTTGCTTTTTCAGATGCTGACTTCACCATTCAAACTCAGAGATTAAAAATGCCCAGCTGTCTGAGTTTCAAGGCGTTCCACTTTCTTCACCTCCCCTAGAAAGCCCAGCTTTAGAGCCCATGACTACCCCTAAGCTCATCCTAGCAAGTGCCGTTGGAGCAGGTCTAAAGTTGTTGTGATGCAAACCACTTTTTTTTTCCTTCCTACTTTATTCAAATGATTTATTCGTATCATATTTCAAACAGTATTAGGGAGATGGAGACATTCTCAGTTTGATAATGTAAAGCTGCAGGGGGTCAGAAAAGCATGATCATAGCAGAGGATTTTAAACAGTTTTAATGTTTCTTTTCCAAAATGATCCTGGTTTTCCCCCACTTCTGCTATTTCTACTTAAGTATTAAGCCAGGAATAGCTCAAAGCTGTTCAAAACTTTGAGCAGGGCTGAGATATTTATTACATCAATTTCAAAAAATATCCTGTTAAAAAATCTAGTTATAAATCTACCTTAGTTTAATAACACCATCTCTCTGCTTTTCTGTCAAGTCCTTTTGAGTAAATATCCTGTTATCCAATCAGCACAGGAAAGCAAGGTGGTTTTTAGTGCCTTTACAGTATTTTGTTCACCAAATACCAAATTTACTACGAGGTCCACATCAAAATTCTGTATTAAGCCTGTGTCAAAACATTCCCCTAAATCTGTGCAGCTACTAATGAGGCAATTCAGCATTCTTCCATTTGCAGCTGAATTGAAGATTATTTTATCTGGGAAAAGGGATTTTCTCTAAAAAAGACAGGTCAATGCCACATAAATACAATTATGCAGATTACTCTATTTATTGCTGTTGAAAGGATGGTGCATATAAGAACAACTATATGAAAGCAAAATTGCTCCTCATTTATCTCTTGCAGCAATAACTGCTTTAGACAGAATCTTTTACCTCTTGCTTGATGTCTTATAATCTCCTCTACGTTTTACTCAAACCATTTGGAGGAAAAAAGTAATCACATGCACTTTCCAAACTAAATTCTTCAAAATTCTGCATTAAGCACACAGTATAGGTTATTTTTATGTTGTAAAGGTGTTAAGAAACATAAAGAAAAAACGTGGAATTTCCACATTTAAAAAATCATAACCACAAGAAATACAGGATGTGTAATCCATGCAAACAGAATTTTTCACAAGAAAAATATTTTGCTGCAAGCTTCATATGTTTTGTTAAACTCAGAGGCCTAAATTAAGCCATAATTAAGGAAAAAGCTTACAAAACTTTATTGGAAGTCTGTGTGGCTTAATGATGCCTGCCAAAAAAGCAGTTTCATAGCACTGACATTTCAAAATGGGAAGTCTCATTCTTTGCCTATAAATATTCATGATTTGCACTGGGAATATGTTGAATCTTATAAAGCTTTCTATTTTTTTTTGGAACAGTGGGAAACAGAGCAGCTAGAACAGTTAACAAGAAAAGACCTACCAGTGTTTTGCCTTATTTTATCAGTGATGAGAGTTGAGTTCCCCAAAGTACTGCAGGAAGACTTAAAAGAAAACATCAGAGCTCACAGTGCCAACTAAACACATACAAACAAACAGGAATGTGTCTGCAACATACTGGGGGGTATTTCAACATATACCCAAAGTCATATTGCTTTGAACAGAGCAAGATCATTGCGCAAATTTACACATTCAATATATTCTCCAAAGGTTCGCTCATCACTGTTTCATACTCACAAGCCAGCTAACAAAAGACAAACACTGTAAACTGACATTTGGGGTCGATTTCAAAGCCCATTGCAGCATCAGAAGTCCTTCAGTAACTTCAAAGAGATTTACACAAAGACTTTAAACCCCAAGGAACAGTGAAATAGCCTCTTGCTCATGCACTTTGTCACTGCCCAAATACAGCTTTGAGTCCCTGGCCGCAGGAGAGAGCTGCCACCACTGCAATATTTGTTCCCCGGCTGCTGTTTGGAGAAGACCAGTGTCACCTGGAGACTGCAGAAGTCAGCACCTCCCATGCGTGCACAACAGGGGATGCAGAGAATTGTTTCACTACTGGCTTGTCCTAAAGAGGAAGCTGCTGATAGCTCGTGAGCTGCCCTGAGCAGCAGCATGAGGACGGGGAGAGGGGAGGAAAGCAAAGGCAGCTCCATCCCAGGCAGTCAGTGTTGCTGAGCTCTGTGCTGCAAAGTCACCCCAGACAAAGCATCAGCTTCTGAGCATGGGCAACTCCCAAGTGATGCTCGGACACCTCCAGCAGCCAAAGAGCAAGATCAGAGTAAGCTGTCATACAGCAGCATAAACTGAACTTAATGTTCTCCTCTGTTCCTCGGCAGCAGCTAACTGCAACCCCCTGTTGGCCATCAATCCATGTGTGGCCTGCTTAAGAGTGAAATTACAAAAAATAATGGATTTCCCTAAAATAAAGTAGTTGTATTTTAAGAAAAAAAAGCAGTGAATTACTCTGTAAGGAGCCAATGCAAAAGTAACTAACAATAAGGATGGGATACTGGCTTGTTTACTAAAATGGGTCTGATTTGCTGTCCCATTTCTGTCACGGTATAACTGTGTAGGAACCTTTGAGGAGTTGCTTCTTTTAACATCACTTTGAACCTCCATTACATAAATTTCATTTTCCTTTGAGGACACATCCATAAATATTTATAAGGTGCTTAAACATTACAATAAGGAGTTCACAGGAAAAAATAAACAAAGCCTCAACTTCAGAATTTCTCGTGCACTGTGTCTTACATAGAAATGTCTACACCTACTAGTGCTGTTACTTTTTGGGTTTTTTTAAATGAATGATCATTTTTTCCTGTAGTTGAGATACATGCATTTCACAAGAGTAGCATCACTGAAGTTCTTGGTGAAGACAGATGTCTAACATTCACCACAGCATGGTCCCCTGCTAAAACAGAACAGGGATGCAGGGGCTGGAGTGGATACAGAGTGGAGAGACACCTCCACTCTCTTGAGTACCACGAAAAGGTACTTCTCCCTGAGCTCAGAGCTACAAGGTTATTCCACAGGCAGTGCTCCCTGCATTTTGGCTCCTACCTCGACACATCACACAGCATACCCACCTTTGTTTAAATGCCCACAAACCACTGACCCACACACATCATTAGAGTGAACCTATTACAGTGCAACCATCGTTTTTTTTCAGTTTCCAAGTCTGCCAACCAAAGGTCAAAGAATGGATCACTCCTTTCATTATCAGATAGAAAAGAAAGCTGTTTTGAGACAAAAATCATTGATATCTAATCAGCATGAAGCCAGCAGGTATTATTTAAAAAAGCCCAAAAAACAAAACAGAATTTCATCTTTAATACTCCTAAGAACCAGATGTGAAGGGCACAGGAAGACATTAGCAGTAGCACCAGTAGTGTTGCTGTTAAAGTTATTATTGTATGTACAAAAACACACTGAAGTGCCTGAACAGAATCAACTGCACAGCTTTACTGACCAGCGAGTGATCACTGACAAAGACAGGCAAAGCCACAGTGCAGGCTGAAAACCACATCTGTGATAATACAGCTCTGATCACCAGCAAAACTTCACCAGGACTGAATAATGCTTTGTCTTCCTCTGAAACCCTGGAAGTCACTTGGCAGCAAACACCGGTCCAGGAAAATTACTTTTTTGTGCAAGTGTGGCATGTCCTAAAGCAAGTGTCATCCTACACATAGTGAGGCCAGGAGCTTTATTCCCTCTCCTCAAGGGCTGTTAAGCACTGAATGAGCTGCCCAGGGAAGTGGTGGAGTCACCATCCCTGGAAGTTTTCAAGGAACAACTGGTTATGGCACATAATGCCATGGTTTAGTTGACAAGGTGGTGTTTGGTCAAAGATTGGATTTGAAGATCTTGGAGGTCTTTTCCAATATTAATGATTCTCTGATTCCATTATTCTGATTCTCACCTCAGTGCAAGGCAGAGGAGCTACAGGTTGGTTTTAACAAGTAAATGATGATCAAGCTGTTACAGCCTTTACTTGCTTTGGACACTGTACTTTAAGTGAGAAAAGGAAGGCAAATTCAGCTCAATGCCACTGTAAAACCTTAAGCAGTGAAGGCATTTTCTATCATATCTTCTACCAGGGATAAGAGTGTATTTATTTATGGCCCTTTCAGTCCTTTGGTTTGTGTGTTCCATCTGTCCCGCAAATTTCTGGAAGATACATACACCTCACAAAAATTTCTTGTGCATGTTAAAAATTAGCCACATTCTTTCCAGCCTTTCTGTGGCAAATTTCATCCTCTGGCAAGCCACTGTCACCAACCATGACATAAAATACACTTGAGGCTTCAGCACTTCTATGCTTGCAAGCATTCAAACCTTTAGTAAAAGCCAAGATGTTCTGAACAGTTCCTTATTTCACCCTAGAGACTTGCCAACACAAGTGTCAGCAGCTGACAAAACTGTCCTCAACTGAAAATGCTGTGTCTTTGCCCTTCTGTAATGCAGCTACACCCATCTGACACATAGAGACATCTCATGTCAAAGAACATGGAGAATAATTGATGTCATTTTTCATGCACTCTCCTGGAAACACAGAAACATCTGAGTACTTTGACATTGTTGTTTTCAGCCCCTTCAGTCCAATAACGTATAGTGGAAATGTCTTTTAATAGCTATGTTCAAGAGCTTCTCAACTTTGAAAAGACCAGTAGAGCAGCTGCCACAGACATTTACACTTCTAGCACAGTATGATTTGTCAGAAGTAATAAGAGTTTTTTTCTATTCATGCCCAACTCTTTTATTATTGATCTCACATTGTTCACTTGCAATTCATAGGAGATAAATGACAATCTGACCTCAGATCTGACTCCCCAGTGGACCATACTGCCATACTGCTCCTATCTCACAAGCCTCACTTGGGCACCTAAAGTTAGGCAGTCAAATGACTTTTTCTCCTTCTGTTCCCTATCCCCAGCCCCTAGACTATCAGTGCTCCAAAAAAGCAGATCCAAGCTGTAAAGACCCATAATTACTGCATTACAGGAGGACAGATGCTCTCTTGGCACAGGAGCTTGGCACAGAAATACATATGCTTGCAGGACTCTAAGCTCTCTCACTATTCAAGAACATGATCAAAAGATCATATGTAAAATTAACTCCTTGGTTTTTTCTTTAATATTTCTTCCATACTAGATAAGGAGGGTCTTTTTCCAGCAAAATCAACACAGAAAATGAAAAAAAAAAATTAAAAATAGAGCACTGACCATGAGCCAGCAGGTATTTACTCTGCATATTTGCAGTCCCCAGAGGATGCCCTGGAGAATCTTGAATCTTGTGCAAATCTTAGTAGTAGATGACTGTCTCTTGCGTTGATCAGTGTTTTAAAATAAACATTCCTTTAGCCTCAAATCTGGTCTAGTTGCAACTGATTATGTTTGATCAAGGCAGTAAGATATTCCTCAGTTAAAGGTGAGGCAAACAGAGCTAATGAGACATTTTCTTCCTGAAAACAGAATTTCTCCCATGGCACTTTCAGAATACGTGGCAAAGAAGAAAGTGACTGGAAGGGTCTGTGTTAAAGCCGCATAGGTATAGACCCTCCAGTCAGCGAGTAAATATCACAGAATCATGGAAACATCAGGGCGNCCAGACACCTCTTAAACACTTCCATGGATGGCAACTCCACCGCCTCCCGGGAAAACCTGTTCCAATGGCTGAAGTTTGTCAGTTTGTCCCAGCCAAGCAAGAACCACCAGCCTAAAGACTGGGTAAACTTGCAGAAGTTTTAAAGACGAATACAGAGATTTGAAGAAGAGAGCCAAAGCCAGGTTTGGGAGGNGAAAACCTGTTCCAATGGCTGAAGTTCGTCAGTTTGTCCCAGCCAAGCAAGAACCACCAGCCTAAAGACTGGGTAACTTGCAGAAGTTTTAAAGACGAATACAGAGATTTGAAGAAGAGAGCCAAAAGCAGGTTTGGGAGGACTTGTGTGTGTCTTGTTTAAAATTGCTGCAGAAGCACATATATGGAGATGCTCCCTGGGTTTGCAGTACAAAAGCAGATGCAGGATGAGCAAGTTCAAGCTTCACCTAGACTCCAGGCACATACTGTTGAGGCCAGGACACAGCAAGCTTCATCACCACATCATTACAAGGTCTGGAAACCTCTGCAAGCAGCTGTTACTCATGAAACCTGTGCTCAACTTCACTGCAATGACAGAGTGCTCAAAGCCTGCAGTGGCACCTCCGAGCTGAGCTGGGGAGTCAGGGCTCAACAAAGGGTCACAGATTTGATGGCTGAAATTGGTTTTTTATTTATCCCCAGTGGAGCTGGGATATGAGTGGGACAGGCCTGCAGCATGCTGCCCGACAGCTTGGGACAGCTTTCATGTCAGTAAAAGCAGATTCAGCTGTAGAGTAATTTTCAACATCTTTAATTCACACATCCAGCTCCAGGCATAGCAGGAGCACTCTGTGCTGGACAGGATACCCATCTCACCACACCACCTCAGCTCTCCTTGCCCTAAAGCACAGTGACTCAGCCTCAGGCTGGCAACTTGGGATTTAGAGCCAAAAGCTGCTTTTTGGCTCTGAAGGAAAAACAAAAATATCCCAGACATTCCACTGGATCACTGAGCAAATACCATGAACTGCATTCAAGCAACATTTGCTTAAGACCCAAAAAAATAACTCAGTCAAGTAAAAAGGCTGCACAGTTTCCCTCTGCCTGTCACTGCTTCCTCACCCACACTGCCCGTGTCCAGCCAAAGCCTTGCAGCACAAACACGAGGGTCTTTGTGGGAATGGCAGGGCTCCTCAGCACACAGAAATACAGAGTAAATGCAGTAATGTGGCTTACAGAAATATGTGAAGAACTGTTTTATTTTTGAGACAAAATTCAGAGGGAGAACAGACTCAGCTAGGCAACTATTTAATGGAAAATAACCATCAACTCTGATGGCTGCCCACTGGATCAGGAGGGGGGGAAAAAAAGAGATCAGTAGTTTATGTCTGATTTATTCCAAGGAATCAAAGGATAGCTCCAGAAAAAGATGGAAGCATCAGCACCTCTTCAGCAGTTAAGTCAAGAGCCAGCATCTGACTCCTTTAGTGAGACCAAAGCTGAACTTAAGTCTTAAAAGAATGCTACAATTCCCCCTTGAAAGCAAAAATAATAAACAAACCCAGCAAGAAATGCATTACTCTTTACATCTTCAGAACTCCAAAGGAAAAACAAATGCTGGGCAGCAGCTGCTCCGTCTGTCTGTCCGTCCTCATAGCAGCCCTTTGCAGGTGCTTTTATTTTCTCATGTGTTTCTCAGCTGTGACCATGCAGCAGATCCTGCCTTAGCTGCCCCCCAGGAAGGGTTTACCCCATAAGTAAGGCATAAAGTCATAGCACAGAATAGTCACGTTGGATATAATTCCCCACCTAAATGACTTTGAAGGACACAAGAGCTCTGATTATTTTTAGTCCCTCGTTGTTCTTTAGGGTTTTGCAGCCTCCATGCTTCTCAGCAGCTGTCGCACGTGAAGAAGAAAGAGCTGGGGCACTGTGAAAATACCTTTTCTTGAAAAATGCTCTTCCCCAGTAGAAAGAAAAACATACCAATTTCAGTGCTGCTGCTTCTGAAGTTGCCTAGCAAAGCCCTTTGCCATGGCAGCAGGCAGCCAGCAAGCAGCAGGTGAGTTACGGTGGTCCAGGATGGGTGTCCCAATGTCCAGTCCAGGGCAGCATCTCAGGAATGGGGCTTTCCTGAGGGCAGAGCTCACCCATAGAGAACCTCTCACTTCTCAAACACTATGCAGGACAAACACTCCAGGAACTGCAGATGATGGGCATCAAAGTGCACGGCACATCTCTCAGATCTTGTCCCAGCTCTGAGTAAGACACCCAAAAGCATACAGGTATCTCAGAGCCCCTCTTCAAGGCGAAATAAACCTCTCATCCTCCCAGAGCAGAGCTCTGCCAGGCCTCCCACTGATGGCAGTTGGGGAAGGGAGCAGAAGGCAAAAACCTGTGCAGAATGCCCACAGGAGTGGAACCCTCCTTACCCTTTGGGATCAGCCCCATCACCAACACTAACCCAACACTGCCTGAGGAGGACATGGGAAAACACATCAATATCTGGCAAGTTTAAGATTTAGTAAATAAATGTACTGGAAGAGAAAAGATTTACCCTTGATGGCCTAATTTATAAGCCCTGAGAGGGAAAAAAGCCAACAAGAAAAAGCCCACTGAGTCCACAGGCCAAACAGCCAGTGTGGGGTAAATAAGACAGCAAGCCAACCTCTCCTTCTGGAAGACAATCCTGAGAAACACAACCATCCAAGCTTTTCACCTTTCATTACACCAAGCTGCTGCTCAGCAAGTCTCTTTATAAACTACCCCAGGTATTAAACTACTGCCCTCAGACCTAAGAGCATCTAACTTATATCCAGTGACCAGGAGTCTCTGCCTCACTGGCAAAATGGTTAACCAAGCCCAAACATAACCTCAGCAAGAGCCAGCTCTGCTCCCTGTAGCCTCCCATTAGCAACAAAAGGATAAACTCTTGCATTGCATTCTCCATTGGACAGGAAGCTCTTTTTGTGGTTTGGCTTGTGGGGATGAATCTGAGATGAAATCAAGTGGAACTGGCAAACTGCAGTGAGCTTGCAGTCAGAGACTCCTCGGTCCTGGTGTGAGTGGAAGATTTACGCTGCACTATTTAGAACTGAAGAAATCAATTTTGTTCTAGCAGCAATTTTAAAATGTTGTAGTGCAAGACATAACTGAATGAACAAATACATCCATCACACACAACTTCAGCAGGGCTGCTGGACAGCCTATTGTACAAGTCGATGATTACTTTTATTCCCAAATATTTTCTTTATGTTGCTATTTAGTTCACTTTCCTCCTTTGTCTCCTTTCACTGCCTCACATAACTTCCTCTCTCTGTACTTATTTACCATTGGGTTGAAATTAATACTTGAATAAGCCAGTTCATTTCCCACTGTCCTTCAGGAGTCTCCACAGGCAAGGAGAGAGGTGGAAGCAGCTAGGAAAGTAAGAAAACCAACCCACTCTGTAGCCACTATTGCAATTTCTTGAAGTTTCCTTCACACAAAGTCCTTCCAAAACCTTTCCTCTGATACCTCAAAACCTTCACACTGAGAACATCCCTTCTGCCAGGAGAATGTGGCGTAAGTTTGCATGACCATGATCTCCCTGCAAATAGACACCTACCTTCATGTTTATGTTCAAAGTACACACAAACCTTTTTTACTACACATTCTTTATTCACATGAGGTTGAAACCGAACATGGAAATCTGATTAAGCACCTCATCATATTTCAAAAAGCTTTTTAGTCCTGGGTTCCTCACAGCTGTGGTCTCACAGTAGAGGGAAGGAGCCCCTGGACACAGAGGGGAGCAGACTGTTCGCTTTTACTTTGTTCCCCTTCCTTTCCAACCCACAGAAAATTCATGTTGGCACCAGTCCTACAAAAACTTCAATTGTACCTCATGGAGCATGCAAAGAGGGAGTATGGGAACAGTTACATACTTCAGCCACCTTTTTCACTGAGGCACGTGTATTTTACATCCTCTCCAAGAGTGTGGACACTGAAGTACTCCCAGAAAGCCATGCAGAAGGCATGTTTTTCACTATATTTTATGGGTAAGAGATCTGTCCTCAAGGTTCCCTTCTTTGTGCATTCCCCTGGAGATCCTTGTTTCCCCTTCAGTTCTTCCTTTCAAAAGACGATGCCAAGTAATAAAATTGAACAAAACCTCTGAGACGTTACTAAGACATTCAGTTCTGGAGACCAAAAATCTCAACTGGACTTGCTTCCTGACACAACTTGACAACACCTGAAATTAAGAGCCAAAGGGAAAGGAGCCAGCTTCAGGAACCACTGAAGATGACTACAAATTTGGATTATATTTCAAAGGAAGTGTCAGGTCTACATCGCAGGAAGAACAGAAGTAATGATAATAAAATTATTTCAATTCTTCCTCCCCCAAGTGCTGTAAGACCAGTACCATTCAAAAAAAAAAAGTAAAAATTACAAAACAAGCCACAGAAACTCCCAGAAATGGCAGTACTTGCTCCTTCTGCTATCATTCACACACTGCAAATGAAACACATTCCCTGAAGAGAACAGGGAACACAGAAATATCACCCCCATATAAATGTAATTGTACCCACACCCCACAAAGTCTCTGATTAAAATACTCTGTCATTACTTTTACATCTCCTTCATGAATCATTATGTGAAATGAGTTCCATGAGTTAGCAAAACCCTCTGAGATTTTTCCAGCTCTCTCAAGTCCTAGTATCGCCAGGAAAGGTCTTATTTGATGGCTGGAGAAGAAGAAATACAGTGCCTACACTGAGATGGAGCTCTTACACTGCAGCAATGAAAAACAGACCTTGCATATTTCAACTTAATAAAAAGCACTAAACACATTATGAAGAAGAAAAAATAGTTAAACAACTCTTTTTATTGCTAAATGAGCCCTTAGATAAATATGCCTGATTTATCATCTGTTTGTGTTATCAAATTCTGGATCCAGGCCACAGCAACATAGGCTCTACACAGACAATAAAGAATACAACCTCACTGCCTCTAAGGTTTATTGACACGGTATTACAATTAAACCAGAAATTTCCCCCTTAATAATGCAACAGTATGTTTCTAAATCTCTAGTTTTGCAGACTAAACAAAAGTCTTCAAAGGAGTAAGCATGTCCCAAAGAGTAAAATTATGGAAGACAATAGTGCCATACAGTTTTTGATTTATTTCCAAAGCCATGGTTCACAGTGCCTCCAAGGTCCTGTTTGCACAATGGATTTAGTGCTTGCCTGTGTCTTCAATATAGTCACTTTCCATTTACATAATGTTTTTCCAACCAGCACACAAGGACCTGAAAGCAATCCTTAGTCCCTGTGAGTGAATTGGGTATTCATCAGGCTCTCTGGGCTCCAGAGATGCTCATCTCCTCAAAATTTCTCTCAGCATCAGGAGGTTTTTTTACAGTGTCACAGAGGGAGCCTCCTTCCTTTTCTGGTTAATTTAATCACAGTACCACCCTAGCACCTCTCCCAGAAAAGCTGTGTTGTCTCCAACCCATTCTCTTGGCTGCATTTCACCTCTAAGGTGACGAGCCTACAAAGCAGCCAGAAATACAACCCTTAACCACCTGAAGCAAAAACCGAGACATGGAGAGTTCTATAGTGCTAATTTCAGCCAAGATGAAAGGAAAGACTAAACCTAGGATGGGAGAGCCTGGAAAGCAGCACTCCAAAGCAGAGGACTGTCTGGAGGAGAGAAGGGGGTGGGGGCAAAGGTCCTCTTCTCTGGGGACAGCTCTGCTTATCACTGCTGCAATTTATGTCATCTATTACAGCAGCTTGCCCCCGGTACCATTCAGATGGCTGCAGATCAGACTGATCACTATTCACACCAGTTGTACAGCAAGCTCCTAGGAGCTCCCTTCATATCCACAGTTCACCTCTCTGTATTGCAGAGGTCATGGCTTTTATAAAGGGCAGAAAATTCATTTTCATAGTTTCCACTGGCGCTGAAGTTGACTTTGCAAAGACAAAATCTATAGTGAATAGCCCTGCTGTTGATCGGTTTGATAAAGGACAAACTGGTGCAAATTTTAGAGATCTAAGGAAAAAAGAAACTATTTAGGAAAATAAAGAAATCCTTCACTGTTTTTCTTGACATTTACCATCTTTATGAAATGATGAATACCAGCAGTCAAAATATATCATAATCCTATTTTCTACCTTCCAGTTTGCAGCCCTGCAGTCCCTGGGGATTATATGGCCAAGCTGCAGGGAGCAGAGAGCCCACCAGGGGCTTTGCCGCTGACACTCAGACACCGTTACCCCAGCTGCTGCTTGGCCCAACCAGGGACAGAGGGCCAGTTCTGGATAAAGCAACACTGACTCTGAAATGGCTCTTCAGCATGACAACATGCTTCCTAAAGAAATTAACCTTACAGGATGCCTATGACATTCTCTTGAAGCAAAAGGCATCAGAGGAAGCACAGGCCNGTGTCAACCCATGACACTCAGGGAGGTCTTACCACCCAAAAATCAACATATTGCTAACTATGATTGCAACATATAGATGGTAAAAATCTGAGAACTCTGATGATTTTTTTCTACATAAATAATTACTCTAACATTTTCCATTAACAAGGTGTTTCACAGCTCTGTAACAAGCAAAAATTCAGTCTCATTTATCATCATCCTAGAGTACAATTTTCTATATAGTTATTAAAAATTTTTAATAGAGTAAGAAGATCTTTTAAGAGCTTAATAGTTCTTGATTATATCACACTAAGAGTCCAACTAGTGCATAATACTTTCTCCAGCAGTTTCCAGGATTAGACAAAAAGGAAGAATAAAGAAGAAGAAGAAAGAAGCAATGTCCAAACCAACAAAGCAACGGACAAGACAGAAATAAACTGCTCACAGGGGAAGGTTTCTCTTCCCCAGAGAGCAGGAACCAAATATTTCCAGGCAGTTCAAGAAAGCCCATGGGTTCTGAGTGCTCTCCCCCTTTGCTTTGAGATATTGACAGATTTTCAAAAGAGCACAGACAGAAACACATGTCAAGCATTTTAAGAAAAGCTGACCATTCTTTTAATATTGAAAAATGCAGGCAGAAATTTGGCAAGAGAAATTGGTGTGTGCATTAACAAATAAAGAATTACTCATCCTTTAAAATTATGTAGCTTTCCCCGTGTAGCCCAAAGCAAGCAGAAGCACAGCGCTCCTGTTCCCAGGGAGCCTGATACGGCACTGGTATGAGACACGGCTGTACTCCTAGTCAAGGATTAGAGCCTTTGCTAAGCCTCTCCTAACACTCGCATTTCCTACCAAAGCTGTTATTATTTTGGTTAAATGGTTTTAAATAGAAAATGACATATATTTTAGGTTAGTTATGCATAATGCTTAAATATGACAGCACAATAGAAAGGAAACAGCATTTTGGGCAAGAAAGAATTTACTTTATGCTGAAAATACAGATATTTACAGTACAAGCACACACTATATTGCTTGTTTCCTATTATCTGGCTCTAGCCTTCCACTCTTTTCCTCTGCTGCCTCCTCATCAAAACAAATCGGTATCCCTTGTTGGGCTGAAACCAAGCATAAGGTTCTTTAATTACAGTGCAAACCCACAAAGAGCATTTAAGTTCAAGCCATATATGCAAAAATCAAATCTGAACAGACCGACCTAGCTATTCCTGAGAGGGAATCTTATTTACAAGAAAGCACACTGCACCTACAACAATTTCATAGGGGGTAAAAAAAGCCCACAACAACCAAAAAACCCCCCCAAACCCCACACTGTTTCTTACACCAGCAAGGGCAGCCAGCACATGATTCTTTGGAGGATCTTGTTTACCTTGCCTTTTCCAAGGAGAAAAAGCTGAAGCAAAGGTTAGTCCCCTCCTGAAAAACCAAGTACTGTGGCAGACAATATAAGTTATAATTTTTCTTCATGCTTTGTCGGTAGCAAGGTCAGATATTTAATTTTTAAAAAGTAGATATAAAACAACTGCCTCACCCCTTCTCACTAAAACACCAGAGAGATTATAAAAATCTCCACATTTAAATCAACTACAGCAAAAACAAGGCAGCCCCTCCCATGGCAGCAAGATCATACAATATGCACTGGTGAACTGCAGCACAGCCCTTCTGGGGATGAACTCGTAACACCCAGAAATGGCATTAATGCATCATATTGTAATGCCTGTCACAGCCTTAGGTTCCTGTGGTCCCAAATTGTTCAGAAGTGCAAACAGACAGATTCCTATCTGCATGCTTAAAGTGACACTGTGCTATTCTAACAGGCTATGACAGACATATATATGTACTACAAAATAACTCTACTGAATTATTTATAACACTTTTCTTCTTAAAGAAGCATTTAGCAAGCTGTATCATTAAAATATGACCAGCAGCTACCTACATGTCCCTGTATATGCCAAATTCAGAGTTCAAAAGAGGAGGTGATGAATAGCATTACTGAGGGAAACTGCAAGGGCAATTTATGAGGGAGCGGTGCAATTAGCAGGAACAGAAATTGGGCTCCAGCAGCCATGCTCAGAGTGCTACTCCTGCAAGAAGAGAGACAGCTTTCCAATGACTGCAGCCCTTGGGAAACTGCCTCATTCCCAGCACAGTGTCATTAGAGAGGTGTCTCCCAGCCTGGTGGGGGACAGGGGGAGCAGTGGCCTTGCACCACCTACACGCCCAGACTCCGGTCTACATAGACACCCAAGAATAAGCAAATACAGAGAACAGGCATATACAAAGCAAGATAATTTAACGAGTTTCTTGCATCTGCTTTCTTTCCTGCCTGCCATTTGCTCTGCTTCCTTCCTTTGCTCCCAGAAAAGTGCAATCCTGGCAATGGACAAGAGCCTCCCCCAGCACTGCCTGCACTGGCCAGCTGATGGAAGTAGGTGTGAGCAGCACCTGCTTGGGACAAAGCCCAGGCAGAGTGTGGAACCTACGGAAACTACAGCAAGTGGGAATTTTATCTAGGGAAGACTGGAAACAGGTGGAACAGAGACAGGGCCGTGACATGACCTGGAGAAAGCTCTTGAGGGATATGCAGCTGTTTTGAGGGTGAATTGCAAACATGAGCACACCCGACATGGGCAAGTCTGTGGATGTCCATGGATTATGAATAAAGATACTCCTGTGCTTCTTGCAGTCACTCAAATGTAGTTCATGTGATCGTAAACCAATGACTAGAACAAGGACTGTAAGGTTTACCCAGACATTTTAAATTTAAGATACTGGGATGAAATTTTAGAAGGTGAACGGAAGAAATTCCATGGAGTGGTCCAAAAAGTACATCTCAAGGGGTGGGTCATACAGAAAAGGATACCAGCCAGAAAGGCTAATAAAAACAGAGAAGCTGTGAGATCCCAGCAGAACTGCCACCTGTGCTCTCTTGGAGGTGGACCAAGAGGATGATGGCATGGTACCACGGGCCAAACCAAAATCTACTCTCCATTATAGCAGGCTATTGCCCTTTGGAAAAATACATAACCAGCATGGCTAGGTTTAGCTAGAGGGTGCTTATGAGAAGGCAAAAACCACTTTGGTTACTACTTATAGATTGAGTTTGGACTTGTATTAAGAACTGTCTGGAAGAGATCAGGAAATCAAACATTGCTCTTTGATGTAGAGTCCAAACTGCTCTGGAGTTTCTTGTTAACAGGAAAATGTTTTTTTCCTTTTATTCTTTAGGCAAAGGAGACATAATGTCCTTCATACATTCCAGCTAACACTTAAAACTCTTATACAACACAACACCAGGTATAATCAAAATCTAATTAAATCAAGGCTGCAGTGGCAAAAGCAGGCTTCATCTCGCTTGCGTTTTTCTCCAATTCCAGCAATTGAGCTGCCACTTTCAGGCACCTACTTTTTTTGAAAGAAAAATTAAGTAATCGCACACTGTAAAAGAATAGAAGAGAAATTTGTATCCAAGAGTGTCCAGCAAGTGTGGAAAAGGAGATAAAGCCCTGGACTTTGCCAAATGGCACCATCATCTAAGGCCTGGAAAAATTCTGAAAGAATCAACAAAAGACTATCACAAATCCTTCCACATAAATGGCTAAAGACACACAGAGCAGCTTTCATAACACTCAAAATACCTTGACTTAGGTACATGTACAGTCATTCTCCTTTATAACTACGTAACCTGATAAGGAATGCAAACTCTTGTAATCACAGTTTCTTCCACTTACATATGCACTTCTCAGCAGATGATTCTCAGATGAACAAAGCCCTAATCACTCCTGAAGGACATTATCACATGCACAACACTGCCAAAACACCAAACACCTTGTATTCTGAAATCACAGTGAATTCCTGGTTGAAAGGAGCTATAGCTCTTTTCTTTTACAACAGATATCAGCTTGAAGTTACTAAGAAAATAGTGGGGTTGCGGTGGGGTTTTTAAACTAAAAATGATAGACTGGTGTCCAACTCTTTAACAGCAAAGCAATAGAGAAAAGAAACTCGGCAAGTTCACAGAGCAGAACTGACCTTGGGGTTCCCAGTGCTCCATGTCAGTCCGTGTGAATTTATTGGGTGCTTTGGCAGCAGAGCACAGCAGTGGTCTTCCCTGCTCCCTCTGAGTTACTTCACGCAAAACAGATATAGCATAAAGGAGAATGGAATTTTGACACCCTTGAACAAGAGAAGGCGTAAAAGCTGGTCAGGAGAAAACCAAGGGCAGAGCTGGGGGCCCTGGTAACTTTCATGAGGTTAAACACACATTCCTGCTAGTAAATGACATGGAGGTAAACAAAAACTCTTCTCAGCAACCTTTCCAAAAGCTTTGAGTCCTATGATACGGTCTTGTTTGCTCTATCATAAGCAAGATAAGCCAGCCAGTAAAATGACTTGAAGTAACTGCAGCGGCAGGGCTCTGGTTCATGACTCAAATACCAAGTAATTATAGGAACATGTATCTGAGGTATTTCATCCTGCCCCAAGTTATTCCAAGGCACTGCCTAACAGGAAGGTTGTTCTGAGTTTGACCTGCTCTGCACTTGGTCACCAGCATTTGTGATGTGGAAGAACCAAACACAATTTTAACCTCTGGCACAGAGCACAGGAAGCAGAAATATAGTGGCCAGCACAGTCTCCTGTGCACTGAGGTCTGTCTTTTGAAGCAATCCCTGGTTTTAAATGATGAAGCCTTTTAGATGTTTACTCCCTCACCTCCGTCTTCATCAGCACAGTCCTTGGTCACTCACATTAAAGGACTCTGACTGAAATGGAAATCTGGAAATCTCACAGAGACCTGACAATAAACTAAAAAAGGCTTTTAAACTGTGTTTTCAGTGAGGAAATCTGTACATAGAACTAGATGCCTGGTATGCAGGTTTATGTGCAGTGCAGTATACATCAAGGTCACGCAGGGAAAATGTGGAGGTACTACTACAGCATGTCCCGAGACATAAGAGACGAAAGCAAAGTTGTAGCGCCACAGGGTGAGTAAGAATCAGAAGCCAAGGTAAATACTCTACTTGTCCCTACTGTGGCTCAGGCACCATTGTAATAGCTGTAATTGGACCAAATTTGAATGGGATCAAAATTCATTCTGTGGGCTCATAAAGTCTTCCAGCATGATCAAGCCCATTGGAAAGGAAAGCTCATGGTCACAAGGAGATGACACACTTGTTTGGACAAGCTAGATTAGTGAGTTAAGTTCAGAGAAGTTATTGTGCAAGGCATGTGTGATCTCTAGGCTGACAGAGGAGGCAAAAAAAGAGAAAAAGACATTGTATACTAAGACAGCAAACAACAATATCTGGAAATCCCAAGAAGTCAGAGAATGTGCCTACCATCACCAGAGCACTGGCACTGCTATGGTGTGAATATGACCTTCCCAGTTCCCAGTCACATCCCAAACAACATTCCAACCACCGTGGCTGGGCCTGTCAGGGAGGATGGCACGGGTCAGTAAGCACTACCCCAGGAAGAGACGGTAGCAGGGAGCCACACCCCACGCACCCACCCACCCCCTCCCTTGCACCCCATTCTGCTGCTGGCCTCACCCAAACTAGACTGGAGTCAGTGTCCCCACAGCCACCCTGTGGTGGTGCTCACCCAGCCAGAAAGAGATGGCATTCACACACGGTTGTCCCATCTTTCAGCCCCAGCCAGCTGAGCTCCTCAGTCACCAGGACATGGCATGGAGTGGCACCTGGTCCCTCAGAGGTGATTCTGGGGTCTGACCGCCTCTTCCAGATCACGGGCAGAGAATCAGACCTTTCATTTGTTTGTTTCTTAAGCAGATCCAGAGTGATCAAAGTTTGTAATAGCTCAGCATTTTATAACCAACCTATGCTAAATGCTAAAATGTGAATGTACGTTTCTCTTGTGTGACTGTCAGAAACTAGCAACAAAAACTCAAAGTAGTGAAGGAATCCATCAAGTTATGATGGATAGAGTCTTAAAGGTTCTGAAATGTTTGGCTTAACTTCCTGACTGCCTCTTTCAACCCCTAACTCATCACTGAAGTCAGATTCTAGACCAGAAACTCAAAAGAAATTAGTCACAGATTTTCCCTGACAGTCCATTGCTACTTAGAAGGAAAATACAGTGTTTTCTTCATTTGTTAAGATAAAAATGAAGAATGGTTCCCCATCTTAAGCCTTTAGAGGATAGACTATTTGTGCTGCACTGCTGTTCAACCTGTCTTATAATTCCACTATCAAAAAAAAAGGAACATCACACTTACAAAATTATTGCAATTATCAGCCGTTAGGGATGCGGCTTATAATGTAGTACAAATCCCTTATAAAATGTTATAACTTCAGCTGATGTTTAATTTTATCTCTATTAAGTAACACAGCCTAGAAAGTAATGGTCTTCTTTGCAACTTGAGTACAAACCAGAAAGCATATGAAGATTTTGTTCTTCAAGTCTTTGCATAGTAATCCCTGGAGTATTTAATGTCACCCCATGGGTATCCATATACAGATAGGCACGTGCAAGGTGAACTTACATAACTTAAAAAGAATCAAAGATTCCTGAAAATATCAAGTCAACAGAAATTAAATTGACATTTAAAGGAAAAAAAAAAAAAAATTAAGAACGCTGAAACTCTGAAATTTCAGTCCTGGTCTGACATGGCGTCCCATCACAAGACGCTGACATTTAAAAAACTGTTTAGAGAAAGCTGGATGATGTCTGTGCCCAATGACAATCTGTAGCCACTCAATGTCACTGAAGGCGCAGTCATTTACCCCTCCTGGGCTGTGTGATCACTACCAGACACAGTGTGAAACAAGGAAACAGTCAGCAGTGCATGGGACCAACTTTTCCCACTTTTTCAAACACAGTCGTTAAACTTAACAATGCTCTGTGACATACACAGCTCCAGAGGGAATCATAATTCTTTCTTAGCTGCAGAGATATCTCATCTTCATTAGGAACTAGAGCTCTATCAAGTGCATTTATTCAGAAATATTGCTGAAGTTCCAACAGCTGCCTTCACAGTCACATATGCAAAACAGTAGGCTGGAATTACCCATTAATCTCACAAAAGAGAATTAGGTTGATGTCATGTAGTTTGAATAGTAATTATAGCATGAACTAGAAACTGTTCACAGTAATAAAAATTGTTATAAACAGTTCTAGATCTGCAGAGTATGATGGATGACTCGGTATGACACTGAAAACCGTTTTAAATATTGTATTGTTTAAATTCCAGTACAAAGCACCATATTCAAATTTTGGGTGACTCAAATTTGATTCACACCAAAGGTTTGCTTGACCTATACTATCTTAATTTAGAAATATGGGTACAGCCAATGGTCCACAAATGGTTTTGCCAAGAAGGTCAACATGATGTTTTATTTGAATTCTGCACAATTAAAAAAAGAAGTCTTAGTCAAACTACTGGGTGGTTTTGGTCCTGTAAACACAGCGCAATCTCAAAGTCTTGAAATGAATCCTGGAAGCATCACTAAAGCTGGATGAAAAAGCTACCACTGCCGAAACCAAATTAGGTTATATCCAGCAATGGATATAACCTAATGGATGCAGCAGCTCGAACACCTGCCTTCAACACCAACACTCTTCATAATGGCACCTTCTGGGAACAAAAATATTCTAGCTACCCAACCAAATACTACTTTCAATGGGTATTTTAAAACTTTAATCTGCCTTTGGCAACCCACTATTTTTCATGATTCCCCCTACTATTTTTCTGGAGTGAAAATGATGGAAATATTTTGGTTTATTTTTCCTGCTGCTTGACAGCTAATCAAATTTGATATTTATATTGTACTGGGATAATGAAATGTCAAGATGGATATTATAACAACATTTCTGAAGATAGTAATTTAACCTTCAGCAATCCAATTTGATTCAATGGTGTCTATACGCTTGCAAATAATTGTATTTTAGATCCCTGAACCCTGATGGCAGAAATAAACCCTTCCCCTCCTAGATTGCTGGGTCTGGAGTGCCACTCGGTGGCCAAATACAAACTTCTTGGAGCAAACACCTCCCTAACACCAGTCAAGCCATGTGGTAGAGCCTAATTTTGGGATATAATGGATTTGGAAACAGTCATTCTGCATTTACTTACATGACAGCCTAACACAATAAGGAACATTTTTATTCCTCATACAAATTGGGGTCATGAAACCCTGGTGCCAGTCAACACCTCCTCAGTGAGGCAGAGAACCTCCAACTTTACAAGCTGAATCTCTCACCTCTCACCTCAGAAAAAATGCAGCTGTAACAAACATGTCCCCTGTGCACAACACACAGAGAGGGACGTGCAGCCCACCCTTACCACTGGATAACTTTGAATCCTTAGCACTGGGAAGCTTGTGTTTATTTAATTTTTAAACCTAAACAATCAAGTTTCTTTACATAAACAAATATGCCTATTCTAAATAAGGAAGGAATCAGAAACTAGGCGGGGCAGACAAACAGCACTTTATAAAGCTGGGACCATCTGTACCACTTGTACACTACCATCACAGGAGAATAAATTAATATTTATTTATTCACAATATCTCATAACCCCAGGCCAGTGCTGAACTTGCATCACTCTGACCTGGCCAGTTTCAGGGGCAAAGCACTTCCTGTACCATCAGAAAACCTCCACTTCCTCTTACTCAGCTGCCTCCCAGACACTGAGATGCAACAGGGATTTTTGTGTTCCTACTTGTTTTTATTATGACAGCAACAGCAGCCAGCAAGAGCACTCACATTCAGCGTAAACACCACACAGTCACCAGCTGGTTAAGAAAAGATGGAGAAAATTAGTTTATGCATGACCAACATCTTTCATCCTTCAGAGAGTAAGAAAAAATTCAGTCCTAAATTTAAGAAGTTCCTCACAATCAGGTGAATTAGTTGCATGGTTCCTTTTCCTGTTGGATAGTACAGTATATAGGAATGGAAAGCAGAAGTAAATGTCTTGCATGAAGAATCTTAACTAGAGAAATGAGATTTCATTATGTCAAAAAATATCAAACATCCTTTATTATTAATACATTTACTGTAAGCTTTCCAAATTGCTAGCCAGCTTCCCAGAACATTTTTTTACCTCTTTTTTTTCTCTAAAGGGTAAACGGCTCATAGTACATTTAAGAACTTTAATCAAGAGTCCACTTTTACATTGCTATCTGAATAAATCCCAATTAGATCAAATTAGTATTCAGTGTTCTTCAACAACTCATCCACACTGGTTTAAAGAGAGGAAAAATACTATCTGGTTATAACTTGATATCAGACCGGAAATGAGTGTCAAATATAACACAAGGCAGGAAAAGACAATGCATTCTTAATTCAACAAGACATTAACTTATCCTGCATCAATCCACACCACTGGGCAAGGTTCCTGCTGGGACATGACTCATACATGGGCATCAGTCTACAGGAACAAGAAACTGCCTGTAAAGCCAAAAGTTGCTGCATGGGAGACTTGTACCCATGTGGGAAAACCTCAGAGGCTCAGGGCCTGCTGAAAGGTGTGTTTACACTGCTCACTTCAGCAGAGCCTGGGATGCTGGAAATATTCACAGGGATACAAAGTAAGGTCACTATAACTGTGCCTGTACTGTGGCACCAAAACCACCTTTCTTCTGAAAGAGAAAAAAAAGAAAATGAACAAGCTGAAGTCATCACATTTAAAAAAATTAAAAAAAAAAAAAGAAAGAAAATCCCTGCATGATTTTTGTACGAAATCTGGGAGCTCACTGTTCCCAATGATTTCATTGCAAGAGGTGCCATGAGAAGCGGCTCTGGCATGCAGAAGGTTCTTTGTAGCATTGTTTTCTTAAACAAGAAGGTGACAAAACAGTGACAGTATGCTGAAACCACAGCAACCTTACACAGGGGAGGTGCTAGCAAGGTCCTAAAGGATGCCAACATTTCCATCGAATCAGCTACAAAGCCATCATCCGGTTTTGCCCTCAAAGTTATCAAAACCAGTATACCCCAGATACCTTTAAATCCCTGTGTTCTAATAAAAAATGTGGTCCGACTAGTGAACATCTGCAGACAGATGCAGCCTGTGTTATTCAGCACTTGAAAATGAAAAAAAGGGATATGATTTGCTGAGAGCAGGTCAGCTACACATCTGAGATATGAATTACACACCTGAGATGTGAACTACACACCTGAGATACGTGCCACAACCACATTTCAGGGAGGCTGACATCCAACCTTTTCAAACTGGAGGAGGCCAGTGGTGGGCTGGGACGATCCAACAGAGCTCCCTGCCATGGGAACAAGAAGCTGTGCCAAACTGGTCAAGAGCTCGATGAGGAGCACCAAGCTGAGCTCCCCTGCTCCTCACACTTTTCCTATGACTTCAGTGAAATGCTTAAGCACAGGAACCTACCAAATGCTCTCTGTATAATAGAAAACATTGACTTTCGTGAATGATAATAAACAGAAGGCTCTTGAAAGGGCTTTAGTCTCCAAAAGAACCCCTTAAATATTTACATTCTCAGGGCTGAGGTGCAGTAAGGACTGTTCACTGCTGAGGCAGCTGAGAGCTTGCCCACAGCACATGGCTGTGCCACAACTGTCACAGCAGCAGCTCAGCTTGGGAAAACAGGATGCCACAGTCAAGCTGCTGCCTAATCTGCCCCTCAAGTTCATTTGCAAACAAGCCACCTATATTCTTCCCTCCCATGACACAACACAGCCATGATCTCAAATGTCTCTGAGCAGCCCCCACCAGAGACTGGATGCAACTCTGCTCTCCACAGCCTTCTGGAAGCAGCAGAAATAATTCACTGCAACAGACAGATCTTATGCAGGGTTTTGGTTTTTTTTTTCTCTAGGAACTAAAGATGGCAGTCAAAAGAAGCTGCCAGTACAGCCTTTACACCTCTCCCAAGTGCAATTCATATCTTGGTAAGCAAGAAACCTAAGACAAATGAAATAAAAATACAGAAGGAATAAAATAGGGACATTTGAGTCATGTCTGTGACATGACCAAAGCTTTTACTAATTGCTAAACTATGTGCTATGTCCATTCACCAGCCCATATTTCAGCTTTTCATTTAGACAGAGAGGCAGACATTTAGCATAAGCAAACAAAAATCCTGAAAATTCACAATAGGTGGTTCCTGTTCTGAGACGGCTCTAGTTTATCACTTTTTTTTCTTTATTGCTATTTAATGACTCATATCATGCAACTCTTTCCTCATTCCTAGTATCTCCTGCTGAAGTCTCCTCTAGAAAGATAACATTTGAATGCCTGAGGGAAAGTCAGAGAGAAAGATAACTGCAAGAAAATCATGGCAGTCATCATTTCCTAAGTCTGCATTGAAACAGATAAAGCTTACATTGCCAATATTAGTTCATATGGTACAATATATGGAGATATGGACAGATCTCTTTACACGGGATGATAGGATGAATCTTTCCATCAGATATATATGCAGACATCTATGAAATAGCTTCTTTGAAATCAGCTGAGTTTCTTTTGATTCACAGCCAGAAATCTAAGGTCTGAAATGAGTTTGCTCTGTGACTTGGCAGCTGGAAAATCCAACTGATTGTCATAGAGAAGGTGCATCTTCTTTTGGGATAAAGCCAAGAACTGTAAGCAGAAAAACATAAATCAGATGTTATCATAGCATATCGTAGCATACAGATACATTAGTTACTAACTAACTTCATGCACAATAACCTGCTAAACTAAAGCTGTAACTGTCACAAATGGTGCTATCCCTATTTCATCATTACAGTTGATTTGATTCACCTTGGCTAAATATGAACCAAACTGAACAAAGTCGTTAAGCCCAGATCTTCACTTCCATACATTCCCTAAAGAATGCACGGCAGTCCTAAACATTTTGATATGGGCTGTTATATATCATAGCAACAAATATATCATCGCCTACTGCTCTAAAATATTAAGTAATAAATCTGTTTCCACAAGTGTGTATTATCTCATTGCTGGCCAACAACCCTGACAGCACAGGTAAGTGCAGATATTTTATACAGCACATAATGGGAAATCAGAGAGCTATCCTGTGAAAATCAATAAACCCCACATGATTTCACAACTAGGCTTGCAGAGATTCCTCAGGGATTTCCCTGGAGAATCACGGCTAAGAAAACAGAGGATAGTGTAAAACCAATACTAGAGTATTTTCCAAGTGGGCAAATGACTTAATTTAGACTGTAACATTGCTATGACTTAGTGAAACATACACTGAAGTTAACTGAAAACAGAAGGTCTTTTTTAAACGAGCCTGCACCAGCTCTGCACAGCTTTTGACACCCAGCTATGAACACTGTTATGACCAGGTAACATCCTCCCCTCGTGCCCCCAGCCCCGCACCAGGTGCCTCAGTGCTGTCCTCCCACAGGTGCTCTGCAGCAGCACAGCATCCACCTGCGCTGGCTGCACAGCCGTGAGTCCGGCTGCAAGGCACTCACTGGTGGGTCACACTGGGGACACATCCCCTATCCTCTAACCCTGTGCCAGAGGGAGAGGGGCATTTCCCAGATAGCAACCTGCAGGAAAACTGGAAAGAGAGCTGCCTACCAGCAATTGCATACTGAAAAAAAAACTCTGCAGAAAGCACAAAATATTTTCAATGTTTTTTATCCTCATGAGACTGAGAAGTCACACACAAAAACCTCTGGCTCCTACTGAGAGAAACTAACTGTGCTCAGTAGATAATGCCTTTAGAAAGAATTACAGGAAACAGGAATGCATTCTGCCACAGGCTGTGGCTGCAGCAGTTCATACTGAGGCTTGATGAACTGCCATAGGAAATGTATTGCAGAGATGAGCCCCAGGCTTCCCCCCTCTTCTTGCTGGGAAGAGTCAGCATGCAAGGACCACAGACCACATGCACTACATTCCTGATGCTCCACTCACAACCTACTCCCTACGCAGTATGGAAGGCAGCACAGAAAGCTGCTAGGATCAAGAGTTTTTGTACAGTCTACTACCTGACATTTTAAAAGGCAGCTTGGTTTGACCGTAGGTACCTACTTCCCCACCACCCGCTGTGACTTCCTAACCAGAGCAGTGACCGCCTAGAGATGGACAGAGGAGAAAGTGCATCCCTCCCTCCTCCAAGCACCAGCTGATGCTGTCTGTCCTGAGCAGCCAACTGAAGCTCTAACTATGCAAAGCCTCCAACAGCATAATTAAAGAATTCCTCAGCTAAGCAGGGAAGCAATTTATCCTTGCCATTATCGAATGCCTCACAAATCTTCCAAATGCCCTTCAAACAGCACTGGATTTGCAATGACAGAAAGAGTAATCGATTCCACGCTGGCAAAGGTGGAAAATTCAGGGACACGTTAGACTGTGGTTAGGACAGCAGAGACGGGGTGCCCTCAGGAACCCCCGTGGTCCTCTCTAGCTCCAAGGACAAAACCATCAATACTTCCAAGCTAAGCTGCTGGAAATGAGCTCCTTGAAGTGCATGTCTTTCATCATGGATGCCTATTTGATAAATGCCAGCCCCTAAGGTAAATAATGGATTTCCATTTCAATTGATAAGCATCATTTTCTGTGCATCAAAAGGACCTCTGTCAGTAGAAGGGATTAGAAAACCAGGAGGTGCCTCAAGAAGGCATTGAAGCTTTCCCCTGATGAATTTCTTCTCCCAAATCTCAATCTTTTCTCATTTCCATCTCCATAAACAACATTTTATTCACCAAGTTCTGCAAATTCAGGTAACTGGTAACAACTCTCCTTAAGTGTGGGAACCCTGGTTCAGGGTTAAATAATGTTTTGCCAGTTTTGTAATGTCATTAAAAACCAAGGAAAACATTTGTGTTTGCTGTGACTTTGATGTGAAATGCATTTAAATGAAGTCATTCAGGCTGAGCTTGGGGCAAAATTAAAAACCCCACATGGGACACAACCACATAGGAAAGCAAATTCACTGAGCTTTGCAGAAATCATTATAGAGATCCAAGCAGAAAAACCATTGTTAACTGACTGTAAGAATGGCTAAATTACAAAGACAACGCTGAAACATTATAGTCAAAACATGTAATCATGAAAGAATTTTGGATTTTTCCTTGAGGCTGCTGCATCCCAGGCCCCCAATGGGTCTGTGCACAGAATTTCTATTGTCTTCAGCAGGAGACTTTTGTATGGAGGAATCACTAACCAAAAGATTATTTCATGCCACTGAAACAGGTTTAAAATGCTCATATTTACATACAGGCATATACACAAATACACATATATTTAAAAAAAATCTTAAAAATCAGGCATTATAACAAATTTCTGAATCATGAGAACTGTGAAGGGTTCCCCGAATTGTTATCAAAAGAGAAAGTAATTTTCTAGAAATACAAAGTAAGTAAATAATTTTTAAAAATTACTTCAAGACTTCTTCCAGAATTAAGCTCATCTGTTAAATACTCCTACTTGCACTACTTTTCTGTTTTCTACATCTTTTGAAAGAAAGATAGCCTTCCTCCTTTCTAACCCAGTGAGCAAGAAAACCATCTGTGGCATATGTGGCAACACCTATCCTGATCAAACTGGGATGAAGTTGGTAAAAACAGAGTTACCTTGAGAAGATAATCAGAAACCATATTCCTCCTCATCTTGAAATACAACAATAAAAAATGTAAGTTGCCACATCCTTACTGTGCACTGCGGGACACCTCCTCAGACTAACAGGCCCTCCTCCAGCAGTACTGGCAGCAGCAGCAGTGGCCTGATCACAGTTACCTGTCTGTCACCTTAGCAAAAGAGCGACCCAAACAAGGGACCTACCTGCCTTCCCACCACTGCAAAGACCCCAGGAAGAAGGGTTCATCTCAGCCTGCACCAAGAGTGAAGAGATCTGTGCCATTTGAGTACAGTTGTTTTAAAGTTATGGAGGGGGTTTATTACTTCCTGAGACAAGGAGAATGTTAAAATTAAATCTTAATTACTCTCAGTATTTTGTTTGGGAACTGCTGCTTAAATAAGGCAAAATTACAGTCAAGCCAACCAGAGTTTGTCTTTTGGATAACCCAACAGCACCATCCCAGTGATCTGGGATAAAGCAATTGCACCACTGTGATCCATGGCCATGCTTAAGCCACCACTTGGGGAAATGAAACAAGAAGAAAAGAAAGAAAAGAACAAAAAAATACAAAAAAGGAGAGTTACCACGATCCAAAACTGAATGCCAAAGAACATAGAGAACTGACAGCTCATGTTTGCAACCTGCATCTTCCAGCAGCCAGAACATGCTGAAATAGAAATAATACAAGGTACTCTAAAAGGAGCTATTCTGCAGGTTTGCATCACCATAGATTCATGCAGCCTGCAAACATCACCTCTTCTGGGTATATGATGGCCACTTATCCTGCAAAGCAAAAATTCAGAGCAAGAGAAAATGGAAGAAAATGCCCAAGAATAGGCAGAGATGCTCTATCTGTGGGCAGCTCTCCCAATGGGCATGGTGCCATGTCCATACTCCTGTCCTTGACTATATGCAGGAGTAGCATGGAGAAAAGTACCACATATGTAACATAGACCCAGATGTAACAATAGTTAGTCAAAGTCATAATTTTTCTAAAAATCCTCACCGTAAAAACAAAATCTCGTTTATTCTGGGTGTTGTTAAAACATAACACAGTGCAAGATAAAGAAAAATAGAACAAACTCATGAAAAGGATCTAGAAATAGCAGTGTAATTCCATTTCAGATTTTGATTTAGTTACTGTGCTGGAAAAACTCCAGGTTTATACCATCCTGTCAGACTATAATTTGCTACCACATATATGAAATCTTCCTCTGAGTCAGTGCAAAGAAACTCTACAAAAAGCCTAAAGAAGTCCAAGAATCTCAGCACAACACGAGAGGCTCAAAGGGGAGTCCAGGAATCCTAAGTAAAAATATTTTGCTTTTTCCAAGTATGCACATGTGGAAAACGTGCCTCTGAAACAACAGCAGTTTGCAAAACATCAGCACACAGAAGTGCTGAAATTACCTCTTCACCTGACAGCGAAGCATTTGCAGCTGCCATACCGTGCTCTGATCGGTTTTGGAAACCTGTGTGCTGTATTCCCTCCTCTCCTGCACCTGGAGAGGAGGGAGAAGACAGAGCCATGACACTGTTTGCTTTTGGTTTTTCAGAGCACAGTACACCAGCCTTTCTTTAAAAAAACAACAACAAAAAAACCCCTCCTATTCTTGACAAACAACTGCTTCCACCGAGTGGCACAAAGACTCCCTTCTCCTTACCAAGGTAGCTCCATAAAGCAAGCTGTATTTCAATCAGCATTTCCTGCCCAGACAGTATTTTTCACTGAGCACTCCTCTCCCCTAAAAGACGGCCCAGCAAGAACTACCAAAAATTTAGTGGTTTAAAGAGGTTTTCAAGACCATGAGATATGATCTTAAAAACCTCCTGTTTCTGCCTCTGCAGTCTGTTTAGGTGCCAGCCTTGGCAAGTGCAGTATTCAGCAGGGACAGGCATGGAGACAAACAGCTCAGCCCTCCTGGCTGGTGCAAGCCAGGAAGAAATACCATAAAGTTTTCTGTAAAGCCCACACCAACAGCCGCCCTCAGCCATGGACTGCACAGGCAGCCCCAGCTCTCCAAGCTGTGTCACTGCAAGATGCTCTCACCCTTGGTACCACAGGACTGCAATTCTGCACCAAATGAGTGACCTTTAAAACAAATTTGGAAAGTCAAGATGTTTCTCTTGCTTCTGGTATGCATGTCCAGAAGCAGTAAAGGGCACTTTCACACCTCTGCTCTCAATCTGAAAGCAAAATGGACAGTCTCTAAAGGAAAGGTGCAAGGAATGGCCTAGCAGCCATTTTGATCAAGCAGGAGTTTATATCCATTTGCCAAAGCTGCAAGGAGACAACCAAAACTCAGGAGATATGACAGATGTGAAGGGCATATGCTGCTCACCTCCAGCCCCTCCAGGCCTTACCATGAAACCCAATACCATGAAAGCCTAGTCAAGAAAAAGATGAAGCAATGTGACAGTGTGGGTGCCCTTGTGGTCCATCCCTTGTTATTCCACTCATGAAAGCCATCTATAATTCAACACACCAAGATAACAGCAAATAAACAGAGCACAAGAGAAAAGCAAAGGACAGTTTCTCAAATGAGACAAATGTGTGTAATAATAGCAGTAACAAGAAGAGACCGTGTATACGTGCTCCAGGTTAACAGAGTTCTGTAACTCCTTACTGCTATTTATATTCTGTAGGACAGGAATATGAAATTATCCTGAAGGAAACAGTCATCTCAAAATGATGATGTTCTGTCAGTTGTCACGTAGCTGCAGAGCCCTTTCCCTCCATGTGGGCACTCAATAGCTACACTCCTGCATTATGTCTAAAGCCCTTGCACAACAGGTTCGTACTTACATAGAAAAGATTGAGTTTTGCTTCTATAAATCCTACATGTTTTACAGTTTCCCTTGTTCTTTCACCCTTCATCATCACCTTGATTCCTTGCTGTGCTGCTTCAGCTAAGGGGCAGGGAAGAGGGTGGAGGAGAAGGGTATGAGTTTGGCCCCAATTCACCCTTTCCAGAGAAAAGAGCCTGAAAACAGTTTGGGTCCTGCTGCAATATGTGTGGAGCTGATGTTGCAGGACTCCTACGAAAACAAGTTCTTTCCAGATCAGCCTGGCAACTTAGCAGCAACACGCATCATTAAAATCCCCACAGTTTTCCACTTTGTAGAGATGTGTGAACCTGTAAGACCACTCTCTGTGATCTCACTTTAGAAAGTGTATTATTGTACAAGTGACTGGGAGCAAACACATGCTTTCATCCAGGCCACTTACTTAAAACTCCAGTAATTATTCCTGCTGCAACCCACTCAAAAAAAAAAAAAAAAAAAAGGCAGCACTGACTGCAAAAGTGAATGAATTACACAATTGTGTCCCTCATTCACAAGTCTTACGTACTGACGTCTACAGCTGACATCCATGAAGGATCTGCTTCCCTCGCCTAATTCCCACAGACTTCTTGAAACGGCATTACTGAACTTATACACTGGACAAAAAGCTAGGTCTGCATGAGCAAAATAAAACCTTATTAAACCGTTAGTCACACAGAGCCTTAGGATATGGCAAAACAACGTGACTTATTTGTAGCTGTTTGGGACCCTGCCTGTGATCCAAAGATGACACTTTGGGTCAGTGCTGGATGGCCAGTTCCTTCCATGCACAGCACAGGGGCCACCACCATGCTGAATACAGCCCATGGCAGAGCAGGAATGTGGGGGTTCCTCCCCTGTGGGCCGCCCCCTGCTTCCCCCTGGGAAGATGGGACGCTGAGGGGGGGCAGCATGCCCTGGGCACAAAGATTTCTCTCTGCTGCTGTCTTTGTTATGCTTATGTACCTAAGTTCTGTTTCCCTGTTGGTCCCAAATGTTTCCCCCGCCTCTGTGATTCCAGCTTTACACTGAAATCTTCCCATGAGTCTTGGTCTTTGCACCCAGACTGGGATGCGTGTGAGGCAGAAAATAAACATCTCTGGAAAAACCTATGCAAAGACCCTTCCCTATTCTTTCCCACTGGCACAACTGTCTTCAGGAAGGTTGCACGGACTGCAACACAGGAGAACCATCCTACCATGTTCCCCTTGAGGGGCTGAGACAGCACTCCCTAATACACTTGCCCATGTGACAGTGACCGGGGTAAAAGCTACAAGGACTGTTTTCAAAGGTACTTGTTATTCGTGGTCAGTGTATCTTTACTTCTCTCATCTGCATGGAATTATTGCCCCTTTCAAAACTGAAACTTGGTACATTTTATTTCAAGATGACTTTACAAGGCCTTCTGTGTGATATTCATTTCAACAGCCCTCTAATATTGCACAACAGTCATATGATCCAGTGTGTGTGTTTTATGAGACAGACATGACACATGAAAATTAAAAACAGGTTCTTCGTCTGGAATACAGAGAGGGACTGCAGGGGAAAAAGGAAAAAAACAATGGGAGTGTGCGCCCAGAGATCAGGGTGGAGGGAAAAGGGGAGGAAAAAACAGGATGAGACGGCAGAGTCGTGTTGTCCTGCCCAGAGTGAAAACAGCTTTCATCAGTATGAAAGACAATTAATTTGCATAAATTACTGCACAATACAATTGAACTGTGCTGTATTTCAGGACTGGGAGTAAGGATTGCTATGGCTATAACCTATATGCCTACAGTCATGTATCAATAATTTACAATATTCCCTTCTGCAAGCAAGACTTTGTAACTGCACTTGCGTTTCAAATGACATTTTCTGTAGGTATGACATTCAAGGAGAGATACAGAGAATCAGCTTTTAAATGCACAGGATTGAAAGTTTGTTTTGTAACCCATAATCTAAGCACTCAGAACAAGGAGGTATTTGGTCAAGAGTATCCTTCTACATGTTCTGCTTAGTCATGGAGGATTCAGAGGTATTTCACATACCTCAGTCCTGATCTGAGTGCATGTCTCATTCAGACTCGCCCTCCAGACCGCATGACTGAACAATTTACAAGATCACCAGCAGTTGCAGGCTTGGTCTGTTTAACTTTGAATGTATTTTTATTGCCATGTATGCATCATACACTATACTGGGAACAGCACAGGCAGAGCAGAACACCTCTGCCTCAGGAAGAGTGCATAGCAGATGTAGTCTCTGAGCTTTTGCAGAGGTCACAGTAGGAAGAATCACTTTTACTTTGTCTGGCCTGACGTTCCTGGCTGAGACAAAGAGGCTCCCTCCCTCTTTTAACCGAGTGTACTTCCTTGGTGAAAGGGTTATAAAATGGGTAATTTTACGAAGTTAGGTAATGCAGCAGGTGTTATATTTCCAGCTCTGTGAGCAGGAACAGAAAGACCTGAGGTAATCAAATCTCATGCTTGAAGGATAAGAGGATTCATAAGATGATCACCAGCTGAGATCAGGATTTATCCCACACCCCCTTAGACACTGAGCAATTGGCCAGGTACAAGCAAATGTCTTTTTGTTTCCTTTTCAGTTTCTCGTTCTTCAAGGCATCTACTGCTCGAGGTCAAATAGAGAACAAGATGATGATCCAGCCCATTTGTTTTACCCCATGTAAGCAAAGTGCAAATGAGACACAAATATCTCAGCCCATACAGGTAATGGGGAGGCAAGCCTGGACTAGCCAAAATGCTTGTACTTCTCCATGTATCTCAAACACATACCACAGGCTTACACGAACCCAAAAGCACTCCTCCAAACATGTGAATGATCCTTTACTTTTGCTGCCTCTCTCATTGGTAATATCCCCAGACAGAGTTAGCAACATCTGAGCATCAATATCTGTTGAGATAAACATATGTTCCATTATATGGAGACAGACTATTTCTCCAATGAGTTCACCTCTGTGGGATCTTTTGGAACATGTAATTTTAAATTAATACCATCACAATCACATGCGTTTTATGACAACTTCTCTTGAAAAAAATATTTTTAAACATAGGTGTTGATTTTATGGGGAACTGAATGCCAAGAAGCAAATAAGTATAAAAATATAAAACAAAAGAACAAAAACATTTCCTTTGAGTGAGAAAAACTGTTGGAAAGGAACACCTAAGAGGCCATTTTTATAGCTTCTGTTCCACAGACTACTCAGGGCATGCGACACACAAACATCAACTGGCTCTGCCTGTATATTACCCCAAATGTGGTTGCAAGGGAGTATTTCCACCAGTAAATAACCACTACTGTGTCTCTTGAGCCTCTCTGCACACACAAATATCAAAAAATAAACAAGTACCACAAGAAGTATCCAATCACATGTGAATTTTCAAACTGCCTTTCTCTGCTTTGCAGCTTCTTCTTTTAACAGCTTTAACGAGCAATTTATTTTTGTTTCTTTTAATATTAAAAAAATGCCGAGGTCAGCAATCTGCTTATCAAAGGTATGCTATTTAAAGGATAAAAAAGGAAAAAACAAACAAGAGTCATAAAATGCAGTAGTACCCTTCAGCCAAACCCAACTACTACCAAAATTACAGCAATAGTCATCATGAACTTCAAACAGGACTAAATACTGTATCTAAAACGATGGTTAAAAAAGCAGCTTTCAGACAATGAGAGAACAGGGGAACTGACTGTATGAACAGGAAAAAATACAAATAAATGGACTTAATTGAATCTACATTCATTGACAACCAAGATCAGGACTAAACTCATTATGTATGATTGCTTCATACTGCTGCTAGTGCAGAATATCACACAGAAGCAATCAATCTCGGTTTCTTCTAAAGTAAATGACAGTGAAATAAAGGCAATAACTGATTTTCTTCATGGTACTCTACAAAGAGGAACAAAAGGGCCCCAAGAGAATATTAATTCTGTGGGATTTAAAAAAAAAAAAGCCTTATAAGGTTTGGAACTTATTTTGGTTTTTTTAAAAACAAAATAATTTGGAAAATTGTTTGAGCCAATCTTTTGGAGAACTTGCTAAGGCCTTGAAAGTAACATTTCCAGCCAATGCTACTTGCATTCCATATTGCTCACAGCCCTGCATAAACAGTCTTGATTTGCTTTGAGACAGGTTCCCATTTTAGTTGTCTTGAGGGATGCTAACAATATCACCTAGTAAACTGGACTTGTTCTTGTGTGCATACAACCTTTCCTGTTTACGTCTGACCCCCAGAAAAAACCATGAAGCCTGATTAAACTTCGTGCTTGTAGGCAGGGGTAAATATAATGTTGTCTGTCTTAAACAAAAGATGAAAAGGGGGTGGGAGGGAAGGACAGTGTCCACTTCTGTCACCCCTACATGTTGAAGTGAACCAGGTAAATCCATTCTGATTAACCAAAACTTTGAAAATATTAAATAAGTTCAATCCTCAGACAAGGAAACCACGAGGATTTACTCATGGTATCAATACCAAAGTGTTCTGCTATCTATCCAGTAGAGCCAAGCATAATCAGTCTCCTAGTTTTTTTGTGAAGTCTCTACAAAATAATTCAGAGACGGACATGGAAAATCCGAAATCTAAACATAAGAGGTGGTAGACACAGAAGATTTTAGGGAGACACTTCTAACACTGTGAGACCTTCAACCACCCTCATGCCCATCTCCTGCCCGAGCCAGTGATGGTTGTGCAAGGTAACAGGACCCAGGGAAAAGTCAAGGATATAGGCATTATTTACACTTTATAAGAGGATCGGAGCAGTGGCCAATGTTATCTTACCTTTCTTTTATGTTAGAAGGGAGAGAATGAAACACTGGATAAAGTTAGTATATATTGACTGTGACGAATGCATGCTGTTTCGGGGGGGTTCATTTTCTACTAAGATCTCTGATTTTACAGTTGGGAATAGCCGCCTGAGCCATAGCTTTTTTTATACACCGAACAAGCATCTCAAATATCTTATATACATTTTGATTATGTCGAACTGTTCCAGATATGAAAAGACCATGGCTTGCTTTGTGCTATACAGCAATGGCCACATTAATTTATATGACTGGACCCTCAGCAAAAGAAACCCAAAACAGATTTCACTTGGTAGAATATGAACAATATGTTTCCGATACTACACAAAATGTAGTTGGCTTTATATGCAACACTCCTCTCATCTTGGAGGAACTTACAACTGTGCTTTATATTGCAGTGGGAGGATATCAGGGCAATTCTACATGTTTAGTGCAGTTGCTGTGGAGTTATATTGCTCTAAAATGAATAGGGAATTTGCTTATAAATATACAGCACTCTATGAAAAATATCTTTTAATATGTATAATCAGGCAGCACTTTCATCATCACCTGGCACATGCCCCCTAATATATTTCACGTTATTCACCTCATCAGCTCTGGTAGAATTAATTGAAGAGATAGCCCTGAGATGTGAACCAACACTCCAGCTTAACCAAATGCAGGGTTAAACGACAGAGCATCTCTGGCTCATTCACAATGACGATCCTCATTTATACCTCCTGTCAGCTGGAAATAAAGAAACACTTCATATCTTGAGGCTACAGTCAGGCATGACTACAGGATAATTTGTCTATTTACTGTCTGATTTCCACAGCAGCATGAGATACTAGGAAACTGGGCAGCTTTTTTCTATTTATTCCCTGCTTCCTTTTTAACAACCTTCCTGGGGTAGGGGAAAAAAAAAGGTAAAACTCCTCATCACCCTGGAATTTCATAGAGAAAGACCCAGTGCTTTAGGGATGACATTTGTGACATCTTCCTCTCAACTACAGCCTGGAGTCCCTCACACTTCCTCCCCACCCAACATGTGACAGGAACTGACAACCTACACAAAATAAAGTCATAAAGAAAGGTACCGAGCTCTCATCCAAGGGTCCGATCACGACACAGAGGAACTACGGGGTTAGCCACATATTTGCATGTTTTAATTGCACTTTCTTGGCCTTAAAGACTAGAATGGAAAACAGGCAGCAGCTTGTTTTAAGTGGGTGCAAACTTCAGAGAAAGTAGTGAAGGACATTTGCTCATTTCACACCCTGGGTCAAATTTAGCACACCTGCATTTTTGCAGAGTCATGCTCTTAGAAGAAGAAAGCATTTATTTTTTTAAAAAATCTAGTCTCTCCTTCTTGAAAAGACAGCAAGGCTTTCTCTCACGTACTGGGAAATATCATTCTTTGTCTATGCAAAGTTACACAAAAACATTAACAATGAGCTTGAAGCAGAGAAGTCAGTTATTGTACAAATTACTTAATCCTTTGTAGTTGTCCTTCATGTAATAAACACCTCTTATTTCTATCCTATACACTGTTTAAAGGCAGTGCTTTATGAGGGATATTCTAAAACATACCACATAACCATTGCTGTAACTTGTATGTTGTTTTTCGGTTTCCCTTCTGAGAAAAGGCAGTGCTGCCTTGCAACGACAGATAAGATGGGACAGAACTGATTCACTCTGCAGCTACGGATTAGCCACTTAAACCTCCCCAATTTCCAGTCTGTCCATGTGTATAATGGGGCAGCTCTGCCCAGGACTGTTAGGAGGATTAACTAAGTGGCACTGAAAGGCTTTGAGATCTGCTCAGTAAAAATTATTTCTATAAAAGTGCATGTGCATAAAGGGCTAATTGATGCCAGCTGGCCTTTCATCCTGGGCAGCAAAACAGCTTCTTACCACACACATTTCCTTTAGTGGGCACCAGCAGCATATTTTTTTTATTTCTAAATTCCTGGGGTTTGCCTTAAAACATACAAACCATTTGATTTTAAGGAATGCTCCATTAGGAGATTGATACAGCAATGTATTTCAGAAATTACCTTGATTAACCTCACATAGGCAATAAGTGTAAACATTTTAACATCTTTCAAACTGAGAAATGAGCTCTATTTGCAGTGCACAATTCTAGATTCAGCAATTTGCATTTTAGAGTCTGCAGTGCCCCGTTCATTTCCTAGAAAAACCT
>VYZQ01015624.1:0-36104 GCA_013400655.1 Mystacornis crossleyi | reverse complement strand
GTTGTCTAACGAGCTTCTGTTTTCCTTATGATCAACCTTGGAAAATATTCCTCTTGCCTGAATGGCACAACATTCCTGTTCTCACACTTTCAAAGAAAATACCGAGGCAAACTGTGGCCAGGACGAAACATTGTTATGACTAAAGCCCACTCTCCTGTGACCTTATAAACAGCAGTCTAAAACAAAACCCTTTTGAGCTCTCCTGGANTCTAAAACAAAACCCTTTTGAGCTCTCCTGGACCACAGCAGGCTGCAACCAGCAATCTCCCTCTGCGTGGGACACCTCTCAGAGCCCTGAAACTCCCAGATTTGCTATTCTTGGAGGATTGATGAAAAACGATGTGTCCTGGGCTGATACCCTCACTCCTCGAGGCCCGATCCTTCGCCCATCGGGAGATGCAAAGGCATCCATAGTGAGTATTTCACTGACTTCTTAGGGGAATTTTTCACAGGTACCTTGTAGGCACTGACTCTTTCTGTCTGGGTGCATAAACGTGTGTATATGCTACAGCAAATCTGGGAGAAATGCTGCTTTCTTAGTTGTTTAAGCACCTCGGATATCTAAGTAAGTTAGGCCTGTAAGTAAGGTTAAGTTACTTAAATGCTGCTANAAGTAAGGTTAAGTTACTTAAATGCCGCTAAGTGTTGTTCTTTTGCTAAGTTGTTAAACATAAGCTAAGTGTTGCTAAGTGTTACCCTTCTGCTGAGTTGCTAAGTATAACTTTGAAGCTGTAAGTTAGGCCAAATGCTGTTAAGTGTTATTTCTCTGTTAGATGGTTAAGGTTAAGCTATAAATTAAGTTAGGTGCAAGTTAAATGTTTTCCTGTGTTAAATTTTTAGGCTTAAGGTGTAAGTTAAGTTCAAGTACTGTTAAGCTTGAGTGCTGTTAAGCTTTCAGGCCGTGTTCCTTTTTATCCTTGCCCACACTGACTTTTCTCACATGTACCTAAGCACACACGCATGCACACCCCTGCCCCTAGATAGTTCTCAGTTCATTTCTGGTTTGATTGCCTGGATTTTGTTTGGTTTTGCTGTTGCTTGTCCTCCCTTGTTGTGTCTTAGCTGTCCTGTGGAGTGAATCTTGACAACGAACTTGTGCTTTGTCGCTTAACATTAAACCTGACTTTTGCTCATACCCTTGCCACTGATTATTTAAACCATCTCAAATACTTGTTCATAACAACAATCGTGCCCCTGCTTGATGCAGCTGACCCCTGCCACGAGACGCACTCACCTTGCCCAGGTGCAGGTGAGTATCCCCGAGTAAGTCCTTGTGGTACTTGGCTACTAAGCAAACCATCTCATCATACATCTTACACTTCTTGTACATGGTGATGGCCAAATCGGGTTCATTTACAGTGATGTACAGCCTGGGAACACAAGCACGTCCAAATGTCTCAGCCAAGGACCAGTCCCTGAAACCTCTCTGCATCCTGAAATATCAGATTTAGCTCTCCCTGTGTGGACAAAGTTCCTCTGACCGTTCCAAACCCCAGTCCCAAATTCTACTCCTAACCCAGGAAAGGGCTCCTGCTCACTACACCAAATTTTTCAGGGCTCAGTCTTGGACTGCTACCCGTACTAGAAGAAACTCACCTCTCTGCTTCTTTGTACTTGCCCTGCCTCTCCATCTCCTGGGCCTGGGTTATGTACAGCACAGTCACATCCTCCTGGCTCATACACTTGAGTGCCAGCTGCCAAAAGGGACACACAGGGGAGAAAATGAGCAATTTCCTGACACATGGCAGTGAAGAAGGGGAAAACCAATTTCCTTCCCATGTGACAAACAGGTATCCATGCTATATGCTCTGCAAAGAACGGGCAGTCACTTGTCATTGTCACAAAGAACACACAACAGCTCTCGGAGAGGGCCATTTGTGCCAGAGGTGCACCCACATGGGGCTGTGAGAGAGAGAGGCTGCCACGGTCAGGATGTGAATACTGGGAACAGATTTCTTGCTGGCTACTGGCCGGCCCTGCACGCATACTTGGGAAGAGTACTGGTTGATCAGGTATTGGTGCACAAGGCACTACCACCTCCTGATGGAAGACACATCTCACCAAGTGGGGCCAGGTTCCCAGAAGCTTTGGCTTCTGACCCTACCTTGTGAGCCTGTTCCCAGAGCCCGGCCTGCGTGTACATGTCAATGGCATCCTTGGTCTGGCCTCCTTTGATGTACAGCTCCTCTGCAACCTGCCAGGGAAAGACCACACTCAGTACATCCAAGGGACACACAGAGCATTGGTCCACAGATCGTGGTCTGTGGCCTCACCTGATACTCCTGTAAAGCTGCATAGTGCTGGGCAATCTTGAGGTAATATTTGGCTGCTGTCTGTTTGTCTTGCAAGTCCAAAATGTAGATGGCCTTCTTCCACTGCCGGGCTCCCAAAGCTGCCTCAATGGCCTTAATTGAGCACCTGGCACCAAACCCATCAGCCTTTAGAGCCAGGCAGCAGGCATCTCCTCCAGCTACACTGTGCCAGGGAGAGGAGAGTGCTCTGCTGCTTGATTCAGCTTCCCGAGTCAGAGCAGCATAAAGGAGCTGAGTAACTGGCAGTGCTAAGGGGGGTGAAAGAACTGGGACAGCAGGGGAGAGCAATCAGCACCCTTAGACCTTGGGAGGGATGTGGGAAGGCACCAATGGCTGGCACACACAAGGAACCGGGGCACTGCTGAGCGGGGTAGTGGGGCTTCACTCAGGCAAAGCCCCCGCTGATAGAGGCAAAGGTATCAACTTCAGACCCCGCCACGATCCTGCTGCTCATACAGCCTTCCCCTGCTCCCACCTGGCTTCGATGTAATGGTTAATAGCAGCATCCAGCTGTTTCTGCTGCACCAGATGGTCTCCCCAGGCCTCCTCCAGCTTCACAACCTCTGCAGGAAACGCCAGGCGAGCCAGCTCCACGGCTGTAAGGGGACACAAGAGCTGTCATGCTGAGGCCAGCAGGGAGGCAGAACGGGAGGGCAAACACGGGCCTTGGATCTGGCACAGAGGGGGGGAATGGTGACTATCTAAGCCACTCCAGCTCCACTGGGTTACCCAGCAACCCAGACCCTGTGGAGAGCGGGGTCAAATCCCCGCTGGTGCAGTCAGCAAGGTCAAGGGCTTGGGAACAAGACACTGTGCTGGGACTGCATTGCAAGTGTAACTATGTGAAAATACACGGCACGATGTGGTAGGTGGAAGCTGCACAGCATCCGGGCACCTCCAGGCTCCAGGGCAATACTTCATGTTGCCACCAGGCCAGAGTACCCAGGTTCCTGCTGGAGATGAAGGGGAGGAACATATTGAGCACAGTACCTTTCAGGAAGGCACTGCCCTTGCCATAGCACTCCAGAGCCTTCCGTGGGTTCCCAACCTTCTCGAACAGGTCGCCAGCCTAAAGACAAATACGAGCTGCCAGTTTCCAGAGCCACCACCCCCCACATCATCACACCCTACCAGTTCCACACACACTCCTGCACCAGCTCTGCCTTCCCCACTAACCAAGTGCACGGGGACTAAGGAGCTTCTAGGAAAGTCAGCATGTGCCAAGATCTTTGTCCTCTCTGCTGGCCGACTCCAGCACAGCCATCCTGGCAGACCAAAGGCTCATTCCCTTAAGTATTTGAATGGTGGCAAGACCACATGTCTAGAGAAGGACTGTAGTAACAGAACAATTATATACCAGCCTTTCCTCTATCTGTCCATCTCTGACAACCCGCACAGTTGAAGCTGCCTGAGTTTGTGTCATGGTGCCCTCACATCATCGTATTTAATGGCTTTTGACAGAATTTACCTCCAGTATTTGTCAAATCACTTTTGGACTATTAATACTTTTGGTAACAACATCCAGTAGCTGGGAGCTCCAGTTATTCTTTCAACTGAAAGCTTAAGAAAAAATGACACGTTTGGAAAAGTACAAAGTTCTCTTGGGTCAAAATGAAATGGCCAGAAAATGCTGAAGATAAATTGAGGCTAGAGAAATGGAATTTATAAAGGAGACATAAAACAAGCTAACAAAAAGCAGTGTTTTTTTTCACTCGACATCTAACTGAGCTGGGTAACTCACAGCCAAAATTGTAACTTAAAATCTACATGTGGTTCAAGCAATAATTTGACAAGCTCACAGAAATAAAGTCTGTCAAGAGCTCTTAAAGACAGAAGTAGAACTGTTCAGGTACATTACAGGCTGCAAACTGCTGGACCCCACAAAAACACACTAGGGAAAGTGCCACCCTGTATTTGCCTGCCCTGTTCTTTATTTTCCTTTCTGAAGCACCTGCCAGAGGCCAGTTGGCCAGGATACTGAGCACTGGGCAGACTCAGCACTGCTTGCTCACATTAACATGATTATCTGCTGTGGGAAAAACACCCTTTGGTTTTAAAACTGTCACCTAATAATAAATCATCAATTTTTGGTGTTATTAGACACAGAGAATAATCATATCCCTTCTTTAAGATAGTCATGGCTCTACAGCAGTCTTCAACTCCTTTGCTTTGGTTCCTTAACTTTTCCATTTCGACTATCCTCACGCCGTGTTTTATTCCGATATGAGGAAGCACTGACATATCCACAGTGATAGCGACTTTTCAGTTTGCTTCATGATCCTGTTCCTGTTGATTCCCATCTTCCTAAGGGCTTCCTTAGCTATTACTGACGCTCTATATTCTGAAGACATGCTGCCAGTCAGATGTGATCTTTTTCCTGATTAACAACAGTGATTCTAGACCTCACCCATGTACAATGGATCCAGTGAGGATTTCCTCATAAATGTTAACTGCAAGCTTACCAACACAGAATTACCTCTGCTACCTTCCAGCTCAGTCCCCCTGCGTCTCACCGGTGCAGAGGATGGGGTAAGGGCCCTGATGCCCTTAAGCAGAAAGCCCAGTGGGAAGGGGCATTCACCTGTTCATACAGCTCCCCTCGGATCAGTGCCGTGGAGATCCTATCGATGACATCCCCGTTGGTGAGCAGCTCATCCCTGTTCATGGCTAGCCGTGCCGCTTTGGCTGGCAGCCCTGCCCGCAGATATAAGCTGATGGCTGCCAGGTAGTCACCCTGTCCCTCTTGGACCTCCCCAGCCTTCTCCTCCTGCTGGGTATCCAGCAGCCACTGGTAGTAACCCCGACGCAGCTTCTCCAGCATTGGGTGTCCCTGTGGAGAAACACAGAACTGGTTGACCTGGGTAGGATGAGAGATTGTCCAGCTCGTCCTGCAGGCTCTGAACAGCTGGTCATAGCACCACGCCTCTTGTAGTCCAGTTATCAGAAACTATAATGCCAGCCTTGTGAACCATGGCACTATCCACTCTTTTTTGAAGCCACAGATAATCCTAAACAAATCTGAGTAGCTTTTCTCCCTATTCATCCAGGTCTGTACTTAGACCAGTGCAACCTTCCTTCCTACATGGAGCTCTTTTAAGCAGAAGCAAGGTAGGGCAGGTGGAAAGAACACAGACCCTGAATGGACTCCCAACCAGATTTACCAAGCAAGACCAGCCCACAGCCCAGTGCAGTAATATTCTGTACCTTGGCCTTGGCCACCACAATGCATTCATCCCACATGTGCAGCTCCTGGTACATGTCCATGGCCTCCTCTGTGGCGTTCTGTGTCAGAAAGCAAAGCATTAACCTGAAGGCTCCAGGTTAGGAGCAGACACACTGCCATGGAGCTCTCACAGTGGGTTAGATGTGCAGAAAACACTTGAAAAAGTGTACTGTCTCCATTACTTGGATATCCATCCTCCCTCACACTCCTCATGCATCTCAGGGTAATCCTACACCTCAGAACAAGGAATACCTCCTTCTACTTCGTGGAGAAAAGTCTTCTAGGAACAAGCAACATCTTGCTTTCCTCTTACAGCATAGGGCCCACAGCTCCCACCCGGGAACACTCCTTGCTCCTTTACTCACTTGTTCCAGGAAGATCATCTCTGCCAGCTTGTAGTTCTTGTCCAGCATGGCCAAGCGGGCCCGCACCAGGTAATGCTCTGTGCCATCCCCACCCTGCAGGCAACAGCAGCAGGTTCAGTTCGCTGAGGGAAAGGACAGGCTCTAGAATGGAACGTGGAGGGGACTGCAGGTGGAGGCTGGGTCATTGCAGAAATGAAAGACAGTCGAGAATCACAGCAGTGACAAGCCAGGGCAGTATAAAATGGCCAGCCTTGAGAGGGAGCTGGCAGCTGCAGAGGGAAGGCAGGGTCAGCAGTTTCTACAAGGTACCGGTCTGTAGCATGACACTGGTGGGCAAGGACACAGAAGATAATGTGCATGTGAGTGTTCACAGGAAAACTGCTGCCCTGCAGAGCAGGAAAGGTTTGACTTACATGCTCCCGAGCTGCCTGGTCAGCAATGACATTGGTTTCATGCAGAAATCGAGCCTTTGCCATGTTTCCCAGAGCTGCAAAGCACCTGGAAAATGCAAAGCAGTTAGTCAGTAACTGGGTTTTGTTGCCCACTAAAAGTCTTAGAAAAGAAAATCAGAACCTGGGCAGCAGACCCAGCTCAACAATGGGAGAGGTGGGGTAGCCCTGCTCCAAGAGATGATTTTGCCAAGACCTGTGTTCAGATGTACCCTCCAGGCTGCTCCGTGGGAGAGTCCAGGAGCATGACCGAGGCTCATGTTTCACCTCCCTAGGCTTCAGAGATGCCTGGAGCTCATTCATGTCTGTCAGCTCTCTGAGTCCTTGCTGTACCCAGCTTTGGGCTACCAACAAAGATTTGTGCTACAGAGAGACGTCTTCCCAGCCCTGGTTCTGGCATTACTGGCTGGGATGAAAAGGCAAAGTCATGGCCTGGCACAGAGAACGCGTAATGCAGTGAATCTTCCAGACCATACCCAGAGCCACATCTCCAGCTGGACCCTGGTTTCTGGGATTCAGCAAAGAGCATGTTGAAGCCATGAAGATGTGATGTACCTCTCTGCAATGTGCAGCTGTCTCGCTTCCAAAGCCAGTCTGCTGAGAGTCTTCCACATGGCTTCAGTCTCCGTGGACATTTCCAGTGTCTCCAAAAATGCAGTGGCCCTTGAGACAGAGAGATTTGAAGACTTTCACTGACAAGGAAAATCCCAGACTCTGAGACAGAGTGGCACTAAAACAAAGCCAGCTGGCTTTGTGCCCAGCTCTGAAGAGGACAGTGTAACACAGAGCCTGACAGAGCAAGGGAAAATTCAGAGATCTAGGTCACTCCTACCTGGGCTAAGGTACTTAGAGGCAGATGACCAGCAGAAGGCTGTGGCAGTGTCAGACAAGTCTAAAGTGTTGTGTCTGATACAAGTCTCTGAAGACACAACAGTGCTATGAACATGTGAAGTTTTCTCCCCTGGTCACTTTTAAAAGTCCTGTAACAGTGTCAGCAGTACCCAGGTGGCTGCCATGACCAGGCAGCCAAGTTTTACTCTGCACAGCTCCTGGATGTTTCCCTAATACTGCCACCATCCCTGCAAGGGCAGCAGTAAAAGCGCCCAAGCACCACTCCACATCTGGCTGCTTGGAGACGCTTTTATTCACTGCAATTAACTGACAACTGCCTTCAGCAAAGCCCTGCTGGTGCCTGTGGGACCAGACTGGCCAGTCTCTCCCTGAGTTTGAAACCACAAAGCTGCAAGGAGGCAAAAGCTGAATATTCTCTCCTGAAGGACTCTGATGTTCATTATAGCCAGACCTGGCACCAACATCATGCTGAGAGTCTGAAGTTCCACTCTGGAAAGCTGTGCAGCTGCCGTTCGTGGCTCAGTGATTCTCAGGTGTCTGGCATGTGGTATGGGCTACCTGCCACCCCCACTGGTGTATCCAGCACTTACCTGTGATAATCCCCATCGTCAACGGCAGTTCCAAACTCTATGAGGCCTTCATCCAGGGTGTAGGACACAGTGTTCACCCCTTCGGATACTATCACTTCAGTCTTTCCATCATTCCTTTCCAAGCCTACGATATCCCCCTAGGAAGAGCACCAGCTGTCAATACTCCCCTGTTCACCTCAAGTATGTGGGGTTGCAGGGACGTGAGGGCAGCACCGCAACAGCTCTGCCAGTCATGGTCCTTCTGAATGAGCTTGCACTGAGCAGACTGAGCCATGAAGCAGCTCCTTGCTCCGTCTTCTGCCAGAAATGTCTCCCACAAAGCTGATAAACGAGCTCAGATTTTGTCCACAAGAAACTAACAGCTCCCTTCTGTCCCCCTTCTGCCATACCACTCTTGCTATTCCCACACACGTGAGGAAGAAGTAAAAGAAACTGCAGGAGGCAATCAAAGCCTCCGGAGTTTTACCTTCAGAGGAAACATGGTGACTCGCTCTGGAGCATCGATATTGTACCAAATGCAGAGACTGTTTCTGTTCTGAGCAACCACCACATCACTGCCCGGGACCCACTGCACGTAGGAGCAATAGTTCAGAATGGTCGTCTTGGTGCTGCTTCCAATGTCATAGAGCTGCAGCTGGAGGGGGAGGAGAAGGGGCTCAGCCGGACGTGGGCTGGGCTGCCAGCTCACACAAACATGGCAGGAACATCTGAGCAGGCAGCTCGCAAACACACATTACCCATCAGGAAACAGACTTCTTCCAGACACACATCCTAAAATCTCATACTTCTTTACATATTGCTGTAAGACCTTTTTAAACCCTTGCAGTATTTTAAGCAGCACACTCCTGCATCCCTTACAGCTTGGCACAGACATAGATAAACCAGAATAGGCCTTGTGCTGCTTCAGTTCATTCCCAGCTGCAGAGCTGGAACAGGAAAATGGGCTCTAAAGGCTTTCATGGAAACAAACCAAGGGACCAAGACAGGCCTTCCTCTGAAATTTTGGGCTGAACTGTCCATCCCAGGCACAGTCCTATTGCAAGGACTGCTGCCAATAAGGTGAGACGTCAGTTGTTTGTAGAACACACTGCCCAAAAACATACATAATGGTTTGGAAGATGTAACCTGACACATGGCCTAACTTTGTTATATATATGATGCCTTGTGACTGCAAAGTCCCAGACTTGTTCTTGCCCTCACCTAGGACAAGATGAGAAAAAGAGAGAACTGTGCTAGTCTCATGACACACCTATCAAAAGAGAACAAGGAAGTTCCCGTTTCAGTCTGTACCAAAAGGGATGGAGAAATCATAGAATCCCAGAATGATCTGGGTTGGAAGGAACCTTAAAAATCATCTTGTTCCAACCCCCTGCCATGGGCAGAGACACGTTCCACTAGACCAGGTTGCTCCAAGTACTCTCCAACCTGGCCTCGAACACTTCCAGGGATGAGGCAGCCACCACTTCCCTGGGCACCCTGTGCCAGGGCCTCAGCACCCTCACAAGGAGGACTTTCTCCCCAGTATCCCATCTAACCCTGCCCTCTGGCAGTAGGAAGCAATCCCCCCTTGTCCTCTCACTCCAGGCCCTTGTCCAAAGCCCCTCTCCAGCTCTTTTCGAGGCCCTTTAGGCACTGGAAAGGGCTCTAAGGTCTCCCTGGAGCCTTCTCTTCTCCAGCACGAACAACCACAATTCTTTCAGCCTTTCCTCACAGAAGAGGTGTTCCAGGCCTCTGACCATCTCTGTGGCCTCCTCTGGACTTGCTCCAGCAGCTCCATGTCTGTGCTGGGACCCTACAGCTGGAAGCAGCAGGGCAGATGGGGCCTCACCTGAACAGGGCAGAGGAACAGAATCCACCCTCCCCTGCTGCCCTCACTGTGGGACTGGTCCAGCCCACAACTTATGCTCGGCCTTGTTACATCTCATGAGATTCCCACGGGCGCAGTTCTGGAGCTTGTCCGGGTTCCTCTGGATGGCCCTGGCCTTCGGGTGTCTCATTCCACCCTCAGCTTGGTGTCACCTGCAAGCCTGCTGAGGGTGTACTCAATCCCTTCATCTGCATCATTAATGAAGATATAAAAGAACCCTGTCCCAGCAGAGACCCCTGAGGAGCACTACTTGTCACTGATGTCCATGGGGACACTGAGCCGTGACCGCTTCCCTCTGGATGCGATTGTTCACTCAATTCCTTATCCAGCAAACAGCCCACCCATCAAATCCCTGTCTCTCCAGTTTAGAGAGAAGGATGCTGTGGGGAACTTTGTGAAAGACTTTACAGAAGNACTAACTCCCTATCCACTCCACAGTCCACCTACCAAATCCAACTCTCTCCAGTTTAGAGAGAAGGATGCTGTGGGGAACTCTGTGAAAGACTTTACAGAAGTCTACATAAATTACAGCCATAGCCCTTCCCTTGTCCACTGATGGAGTCTCTCTGTCAGAGAAGGCCATTGGGTTGGTCAGGCAGGACCTGCTGCTGGTGAAACCATGCTGGCTGTCCCAAATTACCTCCCCTGGTTGTCCTGAATCACCTCCCTGTTCCCCATGTGTCTTAGCACTGCTTCTAGGGGGATCTGTTCCAAGCCCCAGAGGTGAGGCTCCCCGGTCAGCAGTTCCTGGGGTCCTCCTTCCTACTCTTTTTAAAGATGGGTACAATGTTTTCCTTTTTCCAGTCACTGGGGCTTCACCTGACTGACATGACTTTTTGAATACCATAGACATAAGTGCCACAGAAGAATTTATGATTTTCATTTTCAGATGTGATGAGATGAAGCAAGATGTGTAGGAACTAAGTTCAGCATGAGCTATGACTCAAGAATGCAACACTGCCAGCTCATGCAATCTGGACACAGTCAATCCTCCTCAAAGGAGCAGTTAAGCAAAAAATCAGGAGTATTTCAGACGTGTTTCTCAGCTCCCTCCCTCCATTCAGGCACATCTGTCTCTACCTCTCCCCACACATGCCATCCTGAGGTGCCTGCCTCACCCTCAGCTTCTTGTCCCTGAAGAGCAGTTTGTGGCCTGTTTCATTCAGCTCCAGCCAATCGATCTTGCTGTCATGACTGATCGTGCCGGCGCTGTAGCCACCAACAAGGTCCACTGGGGAAGGAAAGAAAGGACACAGGGTAAGCACCTGATGAACCTCAAAGTGCTCAACATTCAGAGCTGTGCCAGGGGAATCGGATGCCTGGGACCCATTGAGGGCAAGACCCTCAGCAAAGACACTGTGACACGAACACCAAACAGCAGTGACATTTTATTTTGATGCCTTCTCAGAAGCAGCAGCTCTCTCCTACTGTCTATGAGCATGCACAGCTCATGGGCAGTGCAGGCAACAGAGTGTGGGTCCAGGACACAGTCACAGACACCCACGGCTGCGGCTGCACAGGCAGCATCCTGCTGAAAGTAGGACAGCCTGCTCCAGTGGACTGCTGCTAGGCAGAGGCAATGCAAAGGGGAACTTCAAGAATCTGCTGCTTGGCAGAGGGAATGCACAGAGGACCTTCTGTGGTCCTCTGGTTCTGTGGCAGCAGGGATGTGCTGCCTGGCACAGGAAATGAAAAGGAATCAGGAAGGCTAGCAAAACACAGGGAAGGGGAGGGAGGGCTACAGTCACCTGTTGCTATAGTCTTGATGTCTATCAGGTAAGCCAGCCTCTTGCTCTCATCCACGCCTCGCTGCTGTCTCTCATTGATACGGACACTGTGATTTGGAGGGAATGACTGTTACTTTCACTGCTCTCAAAGTTCACATTTGAGTCACAGGTCTTCCCAGCCCTGGTTCTGGCATTACCGGCTGGGATGAAAAGGCAAAGGCATGGCCTGGCATAGAAATCACGTTCTCCCTGACTTCCCTGCAGTTTCCCTGAGCACATGGAGCCTCTGGTAGTTCTCTGACGTGGGACACTTGCCCAGTACCTATAGCTGCCTCAAGTAAAAATAAACTTTTCTGATCCGTGGCTTCCCTCCAGAAGCTACCCCTCCGGAGTAGGGGACCTCAATAACCCATTAGTTACACTGCTCTGAGCGGCCCATGATCCTCCCTTCTCCCGAATCAGAACAAGGGGTACAGAATTTCAGAGGCACAGTGGAGGTCCTGCTGGCAACTGAGCCCCTAATGATGCTGTACCAGGACCAGCTGGATGCAGAGTTGTCTGAGAATACGCACAGGAGGTCCCTCTTCAGCAACAGCCCTGGCAGGCAGCACTAAGATCAGAGGAAGAGAGGCTCTTGTGCTTCGAAAACTTGACAGCCAATAACCGGGCAACTGAACCCCCCAGTGGTCACTGTGAGAAGTGTGTGTCTGGGGGCTGCATTCTACAGAGCGGGACACTTCCAGAGTCCTGTGTCTGAGCTCACTTTACCAAATGCCTGTGCTGGTTACAGAGGCAGACGTAACCATTACCTGACCAGATGAGGGTTCACAAACTCTGTGCGGACAGAACCCAGAATGTCATTGCTTCCATATTCCACCAGTGTCAGCTCTCCAGCATTAAAAATCATGCAGACCTGATGGTGAGAGGGGAATACACTCTTAAAGGGACATAAACACTCACACCTGCCAGTGAGGGGTACAGAAAAGAACTCTGCTGCACACAAATCTAAATTTAAATGCTCTGGGATGACTAAGGAGCTGTCCTTGGCTTCTTGTTGTGACTGACAGCTTTTCCTCAAGACTGGGGATTTTAATTGTGGGCCTATCAGTCCTGCAGGAGTCAAGCTCTCTCCATGACAGCTGCATTCTGTATCTCTTAACACCCTCTCTGGCCATTGCTCTTTTATTGCTTCTCTCTCCTTCAGGACTATGACTTATTCAACTTGGCAGTCCATACACTGAGTTCGTTCTGTACCTGGCACGTGGAAAAGGCAAGTACAGGGAGGAGCAGATCGGGATCTGCATGAAGAGGCTAAATCCAGGAAACTGCTGAGAAACAGGGTTTTCCAGAAATGCAGGTGACGCTTTCCTTGCTGGTGCACACACAGCTTTACACACCATTCGTGGGGAGCATTCTGTCCCATCCTACTTACACTCTCGTTGTCGAAGAAGAACTTCTCATTCCCCCCAGATCCTTGCCAGGGCACCTGCAAAGCAATGGCACGGGCTGAGGCTGAGAGGCTGACAGCTGCTCCAGGACCAGTCCGCAGACACTGGGGCTCCAACTTTCAGCTCCCACCACAGACAGCAAGAGTTACACTGCACAAGGGATTGTGTTCCATCACTTTAGCTGCCAACACTGTTTTTCAGTCATTCCCAGCTTGCAAATTCCACACATTCCTCTTTTTTCTTTAGACTCAGCTTCAGACTCCAGCTCTCTTTGTATATATTACTGCCTTCCGAACAAGAGACCTTTATGTGACGAAGGTACTCCCTCTGCCCTTTTCCTGCACAGGCCTTTCTCCACCTTCCCCAGACCAGCTTTTTTACAAAAAGCACCCAAACAGCTCCTTTGCCTCTGTTAATCACAGCCACAGAATCACTGCTACCACTGGTGGGAGCAGAATCTCCACACCACATGTGGAGCTGAAACCTTTTTTTTTTGGGTCATGCTAGCAATGACTGAGCAGCACAGTGCCAGTGGGGGAACAACTGATTGGAAGCTTGAGTAGAGCACTGGAGAACAGCAGCCTCTGTGGTAACAACAGACTAGTGGCCAGGGAAGCAGAAAACTGAAAGCCAAGGCTGCAGCAGTCCTCTTCCCTCACGGAGTATGAACTCCAAGTTACCGCTTCAACGGAACTCCAGTGAGACAGCAAGAGAGCAAATGGACACCTCACAGCCCTGCTCCTTCTGAGCAGTGAGTACAGCTGTGCGAATGAAAGAAAAACTCCGTGCAGAAAGATGTAGAGAAACCTGGGAGCTTCATTCTGGCCAAATTCTCAGCTATACGACCAAGTATCAGCGTTCTCCAGCTCAAATCTCTAGTCAGAGCTCCTGCTCCAAGAGAGATTGATTAGCTCACCATTAGTCTGACTGAAAGTATGTGATGCCTCTGTGAACAAAGCAGTCCCTGAAGCCCATTTAATGCTTCTATCAGACACTGGCCTATTGCCCACGTTCTCCAGGCTCAGCACATGGGCTCAGCACTCAGCGCACTGTGAGGCTCAGGGGGTGGAGGATTTTGTGTCAATTGTCTGGCACCAGAAATGGCACTGGCATAAGCTATGGGATGCAGGCATGAACGGTTTCTGACAGTTTTTATTTTGTCTCTTTTAAACACACTAAGATTTGTACATTCACCTCTGGAATGTATATATGTAACACATCCAGATTTGGGCCCCCAAGTACAAGAAAGACTGATAAACTGGATCAAGTTCAGCAGACTGCCATCAAGATGGTTGGGAGTGAAGCACTTACACTGTGAAGAGAGGCTGAAGGAATTTGGCTTCTTCAGCCTGGAGGAGGAAAGACTTAGGAAACCCCTAATACAGTGATGCTTTTTTTTGGCAGATACGGAGGGAAAGGATGAAAAGTGGTCATAAAACAGCAGTCGAAATACCAACAAGACTTAGGAAAAAGGCTTTCCTCCATGAGTACAGTAAAGCATTGGAACAGGGGACTAGAGAAACCGTGGGACCTGAGCAACAACATCTGACGGTAATATTAACTTTCCTTTGAGCAGTAAGTTTGATAAGAGATCTCCCAAGGTCCCCTCCCACCTACGATTCTTTGAAAACAGAGGTATTGTTCCCATGTATAATCATATCCTCTGAGTGATGAAGTTAAGCATTTGGCACTCCAGAAATGCCAGATTTTCCAGTACCTCGCTGAGCTTGTTGGAGCAGACGTCACCCAGCAGTAACGTGTCTGAGGTATGGGCCACCAGGTACCTGTCCTTCCCTAAGATCTTCACCTCATCAATCTCGTAACCATACTGGGATTTCAGCACAATTCGAGCTCCTGTTGAGAGGTTCTTCACAATGACCTAGGGAAAGTGAGGAAAAGCAATATGAGGCCACGCACAGAGGAACAGCACAGACTTCTTGCCCCATGGAAGATTAGGCAACAGATGATACTAGGAAATTTAGATATCCCCTCACGTCATTTCCCTCTGCTTTTTAAAAAGACCTTACCATTCCTTTTGCATGGGATGATAGCTGTAGTAGCCATGCAGGATTCTTACTTTTGCCATTTACTCAGGCCCCCGAGGATAAGCCCCCTTTGAAGAGTCCTGTACTCTCTCCCCTGACTGCACAGGGGTGCCCAGGCTGCCAGCTCACCCCTACTGCCTCATTTTGAACGAGGTAAATTTGGCTGAAATTAAATCCCTTCAGTCTGCACTTGACATGGAGGTGCCTCACAGGTACCTCCAAATTCACAAGGTAGGAAATTAACTCCACGGTCTTTTATCCCAGCCAATTCCCACCCAACCTTAGCCCTGTCCCTGGCATATCCCCTACGCCTTTCTCAACAAGTTGGTATGAACAAACCCTAGGTGCAGAACTCCAAACATGTCCAGTTCTTCCATCCCATTTTCATCAGGAATTCCACACCTCATTAGACATTCTCTTACCTGGCTTGGTCCCACATATGTCATTTCAAATTTATTTTTGTAAATGGTTCTGCGAAGGCAGCAGTCAAACTGTTCAACTCCTCCACACAGCGTACCCTGGGGACAAAAACGCACCGTGTGGTCAGTGAACTCTGTTCAGAAGAATATTCTGGACACTGCTTACATGAAGAGGATTAGAGGTCAGACACAAACACACCGGCCCCAGCTGTTCTGGACAAAAAGGTTCAAGCACCCAGATGCAGGAGGACCAGCCCTATTTTGGCTTTCTTGAGACAACAGAAAGATTGAGCCATTCTCCGAAAAATGGAGATTACCAAATGCTGGCATGAATCTGGGACAGGAGGCGGTGGGGTTAAAAACCATCTTTATCCTCATCTTTCCTATTATTCTTCTCAGTTTCCCACTTCTCCCTCTCCCAGCCTCCCAGTCTCTCCTCCCTTCCAGCAGAATCCTTTCACCTTTCTTTCTTTATAACATCCCCCTTCTTTCCACTGATCTCCTATCCCTTAGTCCCTTCCCCTCCTCTGAAAATATTTGTTCACATGTTCAGTAATTCTTGCTCTGAAAGTATTTCAAGGATTCTTGATTGTTGAACACAAAAATATGCAAAAACTATTAAAGTCGTAAATAACATATTTCCTAAATAATTTAAGTGTTTTGAATTATTCAACTTACTACAGAAGAATATGCAGAAAGATTAATTTAAAGAGATTTAAAGAATTATCTGATTTCAGAGAAAGGCAGATTAAGGCTTGATGGCTGAAAGTAGAAGAAAGAGAACGCTGAACTGAAAACACAGCACAGAAACACAGAGTGTAATTAGCAGGTCAGTTTGTATACTGCTTCTCACGGGTGCCCAGAGGAAAGAATTGTGCTGAGACTGCTCTGGAGAAGCTATGCTGACCTCATCACGTTTCTGAGAAAAGAGAAGGGCTGCTGCAACCAGTGAGCCACCACACCGGCAGCCACAAGGTTTTACAGCTTCACACTCACACCCGACTGCAGCAGTCCCTGAGCCCGGCAGCCCTGGCTGGCCGTGTGAGCACACCAGTGCCACCATGTCCGAAGCCCTCCCTGTACCACACCACTTTGTTTCCATGCACAAACACGCACAGGGCTGACCCTGGTGTGGGACTCGAGGGCTCAGGCCCCCTGACTGATGATACAAACCGCACAGATCCGTGAGCCATCCCTCTTCCACGCCAAGGCTGTGATGGTGTACAGGTGAGCTATTTCTTTGGGCTTGCCTTCCTCCCAGGCACTGCGGCGGGGGCTCCAGTTCAGAACCCGTAACCTGTGAGAGAGAGGAGGTCAGAGAGACAAGAAAAACTGTGTATGGCTGGCAAATGAAGGACTTTAAAGAGGAGAATTCTCCATCAGGTACATGGTACCTGTCATAGCTGCCAATAACAACGGACTGGCCACTGGGACTGGTGGCTGCTGTGGTGAATTCCTTCTCCGACGAGTCCCGGCTGTAGTCAAAGGTTTGAATCACGCTGCCTTCCTTCCCATAAGCCACAATCTTCTTGTCACAGCCTGCAGCCACAATGCTGTTGGAAGCCCAGGCGAGGGCATAAGGAGGACAGGGATGCACCGCCAACTTACCCTACAATAGACAAGAAATCCTGAACACGTGAATGGCCCCAACCCCCAGCTGGCCTCTGTTCCCAGCTATCCCAGTGGGACCAGTATGGGACCTTCTGTAAAGCCCAGTTCAGGGGGGCAGCTTTGTCTGCCTGCCCCGTCTGTAGGAGACAGAAACCAGAACTGAGAGATGTATCAACTATTACACTCATTTAACTGTGACAGAAGAATACTGATGCCAGTAAGAAGACTGATACCATTAACTAGACTGGGATTGAACTCCCAAGACAGCAGAGTATAGATGGACCTTCAGGATATCATGGCAGAGAGCAGCCATGCTCAAACTGCTTCAGCTGGAGAGAAAGATCTGAGAACAGCATCCCCTTCACCACAGCCTGAAGCACAGAGAGGCTCCTGGCACAGAGGAGCAGGAGGCTCAGCAGAAATGCTGGGTGTCCAAGCACAAGATGTGAGCTGAGATTCAACATTACTGTGGTAACTACACACTGCTCAGTGTGGAGGCAACGGCAGCCATTCCATGGAACTCCACCTCTTGGAGCATCATTCTCCTGGACACTTGAACATCAGATCTCTCCAGACACCTGCACAGCCTTATGCCTCACACACGAAAACATACATGTGAATTCCCCCCTTATCACCGCCCCCAGTGTATTCCAAAGCGTCTAGTCACTGTTCTGCCCAGAGCAGTGCTTCCCAAAACCTCTGCTAGCAAGCACAGCCTGCAGCTCCTCTCCAGACTCGCACTCCCTCCACAGCCTGGTCCCTTTCCAGAGCTCTTGAGCTGGGACGCAGGCGGTGCAAACAGGAATTTTGCTCACTGAAAAAGGATCTTTGATACCTGTGATTCGCCTGAGCCCTCATCATCAAAGAAGAAGCGCACTATGGTTCCATCTGCATGGCCAGACAGGATTCCCTTCCCCGAAACACTGCAGAAAAACACAGACAGGATGATGCAATGTTGCAGTAAGACTTGCACCTTTAGATTCGTATCCCTGCCTGGAGCAGCCATTCCCAGGGTCATCACTGATGTTCCTCATCAAAGGAACCTTCTCCAAAGACAAGAAAAATAATGAGTACTTGTGCCAGTGCCTGTAAAAACAAAGCAGACATAAGAACCGAGAGGGGAAAGGAGAGCGACCAGTTAAGTATCTTGATCATGTAAAATCACAATAAACAACTTTCTGTATTACTAAAACCCAGAGAAGCTAAGTGACCTTTGGTGGAATAATGACTCTGCTCACAAGTGCTTACAGCAAGGTGTATCAAACAGCTCTTGCACTGGAACTCTTCCAGAAGCAAGGCTGGATATTATGAAACTGGGAATCCCTAAAAGAAACACAGTGTAGACAAAAAACATCTGGGCAAAAATTTCAGGCCAAAGTCCCTTTTTTATAGCACTGATGTCTTGTACTTCGGGTCACAAGCAAGGAGAAGAGAGCAAGGAAGAAGAAACAGGCCGAAGATCATGTACCCAGAAAAACATTTTTTAATAAGGGTTAGAAGATTCAAGAACAGAATACAAATTCTACAAACACTGTAGCAATCCAGCAATCACGTATCTGTCACCAGAATGACAGCATTTAGTGAAAATTCCACTCCTAGGACCATGACACATCTTCATTTTTTTTAGATAAAGAAGACTAAAGTAGTTAAAATGAAATCTTATTAATTAAAATAATTTTAAATTGCACTTTATGGTTATTTTCCTAATTATAGCCTTGTCAGGAGTTTTATCTGGCAGAATGTTCTTACTTTTTTTAGCCCTTAAACACGATTAATGTTAGCTATTAGCTAGATGAAGCTGACAAATGTAATCTTTATAAAATCACAGATTCAAATACATCAGTGAATATAAGTAAGTTCATGGAGACTTTCATCCTCAACTGTGTTTGAGGAACAAGCAGACTTCCAGTGTGACACAGCCAGGTACCAGATTTTAGGAAGGAATTCCTTCTGGAGAGCACAGCATGTTTTTATCTTGACAAGTAACTGACAGCAAAGGGACACTGGCAGCCTCCCACACTGGCCCTGGTTATGCCAGGCCAGCAGCAGGTGCGAGACTGAGCCAAAGCAGGGCAGGCCAAAGCAATGCCATACTCACTTGGAAGTTAGTGAGACCACGTAGGAATCTGTCCCATAAATGGTGGAAGACTTGTTGTTCTTTGTATTTGCTAAACGAACCTGAGAATGAGAAAATGATCAGCGTTGCCTTTTGTCCGTAGAATGTGGATCTCCCTCAGCACGAGTAACGTTCCCAGAGGTTTCCCAGTCCATGACCAGTGAAAGAAACCACAGGAAGCTCATTGCCTTCCAGCAGGTTGTAGGAGTGGAAAAGTTGGAGTCACATTTCCACATTTCTAAAAAGGGTTGGAGAAAGATCCAAATGATTCAGTGGAACCTCCAGGGACTAACTGGGAACCAGAAAATTCAAGTCCATGGTGTAATCCCTCTGTTGCTATTACTGTTGCACCCAGTGATGGCTCTCACCCCGCAGCCCAGCTGCTTGCAGACCCCGGCAGACCCAGCAAGGGAAAGAAAGTCCTGAAAATAACAAGTTTCTCTACCTTTCCTTCAGCAAGACCAAAGACAATGACATTCTCTGCCGGCCACAATAAGCAGGTCACAGCACTCTGCAAAGGAGGAGGTAAAAACAGAGGTAAGAGCTCCATCCTACTCAGCTTCCTGCCCTTTGCCACATAAAATAGTTCATGAACAGAGACTACTCGGGCAGGAGAGAGGAGGTATTTGGACAGGCCCTACAGTAGCTGAAGATACTGGACAAGCCTTGCTCCATGCTGAAGCTTAAACTAGAGCTGGGGCAAAGTAATTGAGCTCAGGAGGACTATGGGAGGGCAACAAAGTTATACGGATGTGTTTAGTTTAGAGCTCTTTTCAGAGTATTACTACTTACTGAGCAGGTGCTTGGCTTGCCACGTGCTATTGGTGAATGTATAAAATCACGGCTGTTTTAAAAGGTTTTTTGCAACAAGTATAAAATATAAAAATAATCTGACTGTGCCAACTTCTGTAATAGCTATGAGAATACTTGTCCATTGGATCTTCATTTGATGAATAAGAAACAGCCTTTATTTTTCCATTGATGAGCAAGATGGTTATTAGATGCTACCAAGTAGGTCAGGTAGAAACAGGCTCATGAAATCCAAACCAAAGGTATTCTCAAAATGTGAGGTGGGGTCAGGATGAATAATGCTGACCACAAAACCCAACTCTAAGAGAGGGCCAAGGAAGCTTATGAAAGCCCTTCACACCTACCCTGCAGAGCTCCACTCTGTAAGAAGGCCGGTGTTTGGCACCGTGCCACCAGCACCAGCCTCACTGGCTCTCTGTCCCATTTTAAGCATCTGGGACTGCTTAAGATACACCCTCATTTATCCATCTCATCTTCCATCCCTGCTCTGGTCATTCATATCAGCAAACATAGCCACAGTCAGACAACAAAATGCCCCAAGTTAACCAAACTGTTCATAATTAAAATGTCCAACCAATGACCAAGACCCATTTTCATTACCCCTGTTTCCCAGGAATTTGTGTATTTCCCTCATTATCTGACAGACTCTTGTTTTCCAGTTTAACACAACAAAAGCTTGGGAACGAGCCTCACACAGTGGTGATGTGCTGATTGCTTGTCCTCCTGGCTCTCGAGCAGGACGCCTGGCTTGCCCGTGTGATCACACACTCTGATCACTGTGTGTGTAAGAGTGCCCAGGGCCAGGAGAGGGAAAGGGCTCAATAAATGATCTCTCATATTGACTGAACGTATCAAAAATTTGTAAATAACAATATTTAGTTGCAGGAGAAAGCCAGACACAGTGGTAAAACCCCAGACGTACGGCACCAGAAAAACAAAAGGATTTATTGTGTTACAAATGGCAGAAAAGGCATGGGGAAATAAGAGAACTGGAGAAAAAAGTGACTGAATTTCTACAGGAAAAATACAAAAACCTCTGCATGTGCCAGGCAGAGCAGCCGAGCCTGTGAGAGGTGAGCAGGCCCCCACTGGGCTGACGGCCGGAAGGGCCGGCAGCAAGCAGTACCCAAGGAAAGAGCTCTCCAGGGAGGATAAAGGTACCCACACCTGGGACAGCCACCCTGCTCAGCAAAGGGACAAATGGACACCAAACCCCTGCTGCTCTCTTTTCCTCATGGCACTCTATTCTCATGACCACTCAGTGCAGCAGCTCAACCACAGAGAAACAGAGGCTGACCAGCAGCTTTCCTGTTGCCAGAGACACGGAACTCCCTGGGCTCCCCGGGGCAGTCAGAGCAGCCACAGTGGTAGGCCACGACCCAACTCTGAGATGTCAGCTTTCAACCCAGAGGCTGAGGCTGCCCTTCACCTGACAGACAGCTTGAGAAGCCTGGCACAAAGGCTCCAGCAACTCCACCAGGAGCAGCTCTGTCTACGTCTTCTGGGGATTTGGCCATGGAGGATGAGTCCTCCTACCCCGCAGACAAATTCCTTGGTGACACAGAGAATACGGGGGTCCTGGTGTGATGGCACTTGCCTGGAAAGCCTTGGGCAGCTGCTGGACTTTTGCCTCTGAAGGTAGAAGTAGTCAGTGCATTGCACTTCCTCACTCTGATGACTTTCTGTGCAAGGAATTCATAACACCTTTGCCTTTTCCAGACGGATCTCAGGGCAACCCTTGGCAAATGCCCGCTGGGCAAATTTTTCTCTGACACAGGCAGGCAGAGCCAGAGCAGCAGAACATGAAGGTGGCCAAGGAGCAAACCTGACTGAAATCACAAGCCTGAGGCAACTGAGCATGTGTAAATTGCACTGTTTGAATTCTGCACACTTTACATTTTGTTTAATAAGGCATCTTGGAGTTTAGAGTTGCCAACCTGTGAAAAATAGTTGGGCTCTGAGTGTCTCATATTTTTCCCGTTCAACTCCCTTAAAATAGTCTGTCCACTGATGCCTGAAGTAGTTCCCAAAGTTTTGTAACTGATTGCATTGATCATTCAACAATTTACTGTGTTGTACCCAGGCATTAGGACACCTCTGAAGCTTGATGAGTAATATGAGCCTCAGAATTTAGAGATTCTCTCAGGATCTTTAAAGGTTAAGTACAGTTTGGCCAACTACACCTGTGAGTATGAGCAGAGAGACCTCTCACTGTCTTTTCCTACATATGCCACAGAAAATGGAGTCAAACAGCAGTCTGGGTCTCACCGTTTGGATGAACTTGTTGCATATCACCTTCTTGTCACCCCTGCAGAAAAATGTGAACAAAAATTACTGTCAGCAACACTGCACATTCTGGTCAGCCTATTGTTTATACGCAGTCTGGTTTGATACTGCCAAACAGAGTCCACTGAAGTTTTGCCATGCTGCTTATCTGTCACAGCTTTAGGCAAAAAAATCAAAAAGACCCCCAGCTTCTGAGCTTCCAAAATTCTGGTGAACTGCCTTTCTGAGTGCCATTAGCACAACTCCTGCCAGCAAATGAGGCTGCAGTGGGGCAGCTGTGTGCCACGGATCCACAGCTGCGGCACACGATGGCAACACAGGCTCCAGCTAGCTGCATGCACAGCCAGGGCTCCACCAGGGCCCTGCCGAGGAAACCTCACCTGCTGCTCCCCACGGACACCTGTGTGACCCCCTGCGGGTCAGCCGATGGGCGCTGCAGTGTGTGCCAGGGCCAGGATCAGGCTAGGGGAGCCCACGGCAGGGCAGAATGGAGCGTGTTGGACCCCACCACAGACTCACCACTCCTCGCCGATCCTGTACACGTAGACAATGTTGTCCGTCTGCCCGATGGCCAGTTTGGTGGAGTCCGGGGAGAACGCCATGCCTTTGACCACGTAGCTTTTCCTGCCGTACTGCGGAGAGGGTCGGTGTGACCGCGGGAGGGTCGGCGGCCCCAGCGCTGCCCGGCCCCTGCCCCGGCCCCGGCCCGGCTTCGCTCACCTTGGCGTCTGCCGGTTTGGTGGAGAACTTGTCACGTCGCTCGCCCTGCTCGTCGTAGAGCAGCACCACGCGCTCCGCGGTGCACACGGCAAACCGGGCACTGCTGGCGGACCAGGCCATGCAGGTCACCCGCGCCGTCCCGTCCTGCGGGCACACACAGCTTAGCGGGAACACAGCAGCCCCAGAGGGCACAAGCAGCTCAGCGGGCACACACTGCTCAGCGGGCACACACTGCTCAGCGGCTGGGCACACACGGCTCAGCGGCTGGGCACACACGGCTCAGCAGTCACACGACAGCCTCAGCGTCGCCGCCACATCCCCCAGGCCGGTCAGGGCCGCTCCCCCCAGCCCGGCCTGGCCCGGCCTGCTCCCCCACGGCCCGATCCCCCCACGCCCGGCCCGGCCCGACCTGCGGGGCCAGCAGGGTCCGCATGTGCCGCAGCTGCATCGCGCCCTACACTGGGGCCGGGGCCGGGGCCGGGACGGCCACACGGCGGGAGGGGGCTGCGCTGCGCCGCGGCTGGCGGGGGCGCGGGCGGCAGCGGCTCCCGGTACCTGGGCGGGAGGGGAACGGGGCCGGAGGCGGCCCCGATCCTGTGAGCATCACCTTCCTACTCTGCATCTCCGAGCCAGGGGAGCCTTAGGCCCAGAAATGCACCCTGTGCCTTGCAGGATCCAACTTTTCACAGGGAAGTTTTGTCCAGGTCTCCTTATGATTCTTTGGGTGCTTCTCCCACCAACTTGTAATCTGTTCTTCCCCAGCTGGGGCGAACAAGGTGGGGGGAGGTAAAAGGTGCTTGGAGTTCCAAAGGAGCTGCCTGCTTGCAGATTCAAAACAAAACTTGTCGAGAATACTAAGGAAAGTGGGAAGGGAAACTATTTTCTGATTGCTTTCTGTTTGATTGTTTTGTGGCTATTTCTAAGGACTGCAATTAAAATAAATTGGGATGTTGAGTGTGATAGTTTTTGTAATGGAATGTTACCCTTTAAGTAGCTGTTCGGAGCTGCATCTGCCCTGAAAAGAACGGGAAGACAGAAGGGTTACATTGTGTTCAGGCTGTGAAGGGGAGCGTTGCCAAGCCTAACTCATTTGAAAGAGATTTCTGAGTGAGTTTTTAGGCGCTTCAAATGTATTTCATTTTTAAAATAAGGGGCTCTGGTGTGTGCTTTCAGAAGATGTTTACATCTTATCCCATTACCAGCTTTAATGTCCACAGTCAGTACTTGACAGCCCCAGGAGGGGAAGATTGCTCGTTTGGACACAAAGAAAGGACAATAAGTGCCTAAAAGACTTAAGAAGCTCTAGCAGAGAATTGTGATTCAGCCTTTCTCCACCTTCCCTGGCTGCCAAAAACAGCGTACTTCCCAGTCAGAGACCCCAAGAGATTTCACCCCAACCTGGCAGACCCCACAGGAGGGAAAAGTGTGGCATTTCCCAAATTTAGTCCTCACTGCAAACCCCCCATCTGGGGTTGATTTGGTGTCCTGCACTGGACCCATGTACCAGGGGTGCTAAGTTCGCCAGAACAGAGAGGCCTGCCAGAGCCAGATTCTCTCCTTAGAAGCGCTGCAGTTAAATCTGCGTGAGCAGTCACAGCCGCAGGTGTTTTCTAAGCATTAGGACTATGACTAGAAATTCCCCAGCCTTGTCCTAGCCACCTACCCGGTGTTTAAACCCTGCTGAGATCCTAAACCAAAGCTGAACCTGAAGGGTGCATGAGTCACCAGTGCCCTGCGCTGGAGTTGTTACCTGGGGAGCCAGCAGTGCTCTATGAACATGGTCTCTTGTGAAAGACACGGGCACGGCTGATTTCCAGATGGAAGAGGCCATAGCTCAAGCTGAGCAGCCAAAGCCTTCCCCTGAGGCCCTGTAAACCCAGGTTCAGTTCCCTCCTGCAGAACCTACCGTTCACTGTCTCCTTCCAGCTGAGTGCTTCGACCACTGGGCTGCGAGGTCATGCTCCTGCATTGCGCCCCGAGGACAATTCACTATGGGATTTTCTTCCACCAGGAGCAGGTGGTCATCACCAGGGGCTTCCTGGCACACATGTCTGTCAATCTCAGCATGGTGGAGCTCTCAATAGCAGATACACACAGGAACTGTTGTCTGTTTTGGTTTTTTTTCCTTCAAGTTTTCTTGCAGATCTGCAACAGCCCTTGTGTTGTGTCAACTGGTATCTAGGGGAAGTATATGAACACTGAAAAAACCCCTTTGGCCCAAGATGAGAGACAAGTGTTCTGTATTTAGTATTCCAGAGAAAACCAGTGGTCAAATATTTTCCTTGTCTCATATCCAACAATTATTGCTTCTTTATCCATCAGGCTTATGAAATTTTCCAGTGCTGTTAACTGAAGATAGAATACTGTGCCCATCCATAGCAGCGTCCTTTAAATGATCCCAAAAGTTTTAAGCTTTGAGCCTCCAGAGTCTGAGATAGTAACTACTACTACCTCCATTTTGCTGGTAGATGAACTGTGACTAATCCTCTGCAGCACAGCAGCAGAAGTTTGATTTGCAACCCATTACCCTTGTAACGTGCTGCCTAGAATGGTCACTGCCTTGTCAAACACAGCATGAATTTTCTGGTTTCTTTTCAGTTTCCTATCATGACCAATATCGTACACTTTGGAAATGAAAGTAGAAAATTCATGGTGTTGAGCCTGGCTGTGAAAATCTGCTCCTTGCCTGGAAAGAATAAAAAAATACTGGCAAACATACAATCATTCCTTTGGTAATATCTACCTCACCCTGCACCATAGCAGCAAAATGAATTAAACAGCAAAAGACTGAATGCCTGACATTGCATAGGCCAGTCAGGAGGCAGGAATACAGGAGTCAGCCTGGGCAAGTATTAATTCAAGGAAATTAAGTTTTTTAGTGTTTAAGGTGCATGACTAGGAGATTGGAAACTTGGCTTCTGCTCCTACTTTCCCTGCGTTGTGTGACTTTAGACCAGTCAGTTCGCCTTCCCATGTCTGGAGGAGCCCTTAGAAACCTGCAGCACAAAGTTTAGAGCAGAGAATGACACACCATGACCTCCAATCAGACCCCATTCTGTGCTAAGTTTCTAGAAGTCAGCAAGTGAAATCTTGCTTCTCAGAATTCAGGTCTCTCCTTTTCAGTGAGATTTCAGATGCAAAAATCACAAAACAAAAAACTCAGAGTAGGAAGAGCCCTTAGGAAGCCACAGGAATTCCATCTCTCAGGCCATAAAGCAGGAGCAGCACCACCTACACCATACCTGACAGTGGTTCACTGAATATCTAGAGGATCCATTCCAGAGCTTCACAGTTGGATACATTTTCTTTATCTCTAATCCAAGTCACTTTTGCTGCAATTCAGCTCTTAATCAGATGAAGTTGTGGGGAACTGACATATTCCCCCACTAGCAAAATTTCCAGAACAACAGGAAAGTCGCCCACCTGGTGAACTAATTCTTCTGTGGGTAACAGCCAAGGAGGCTGGAAAACACACTAAGCATGTGTTTTTGGGAGAGCTGCCACCTAATTTACAGACAAAGATCAGATGCAATTAGTGTTAGATCAACTGGAGACTCCTCTGCCCCAAACCGCAGCACTTTTCACCTGCCTCGTCAGGAGGACGCCAGTTTCCACCGAGACATGCGGTGCCACACTTGACCCTTCAGTCTCCAACGGGTATTCTTGGAAGCACATACAAAACCTGAGCTCATAGCAATAGCATTCCTGTGGCACTGGGGAAGGAATGAGGAAACACCAGCATGGATACTAGGCAGACGGGAGAGAAAAGACTCATCCTGCAAGTCTGAAATAATTTCCAAACAGGGTGCTTGTTTCTGATTGAGAGATACACGTGTGCTGCCTGGTGGAAGGAATCTAGGAACAGCAGTGGGCCAAGCTTTGTCATTCCCCACTTTGCAGGTATGTTTGCACCCAGACAGGAATGCAAGACATGGTAGTGAGGAGGCTTGAGTGAATCACATCTCTCTGACAGCAATTGAGACTGGGCCAAAACCCCGAGGGAATCTTCACTGATGACAAATACAAGTTCCAACAAACTCCCCAGTTTTTTGTGAGTGTGTCAGCGATAGCAACCATCATCAAACCCTCCATCTCTGTGCACATCTTCGAGTTGCAAGTAGTTCACAAGATGCTGTTTTACCTAGCCATCAGTCCTGTCTAATTCCATATCATTTCACTGTTGGCCATGGTGAGTTTGGGGTAGGTCAGGAAAGTCTAAACCTCCCTGCACATATCTCAGGCTCTGCTCCCTGCTCTGCTCCATCTACAGTCTAGGCCATAGCTGCCTGTGCCTCAGGAATGGTAAAGTTTTGTAAAACTGCTAAATTCCAGTGCTGAGAAGTACAGTTGAGCAATGTGCTAGTGTAGCATACTTCATTTTAAGGACATGCTTAAGTCCAATTTGAGCCCACAGAGATTTTAGCTTAGGTTTAAGCATTCCATTGAACAGGGTGGATTTAAGGATTGAAGTGTTGTGCTAGACTGGATCTTTGGTTAATGAGGAAGGAGAATTGCCTAGAAGAAAGAACTGCCTGAAGCATTTTGGCACATCCAAACCATTACTAGCACTACTCATTTTTTCTAATGAACTTTGATGAAATTAACACAAAGAATTGTTAAAGAAGTTGATGATTTCATTAAAAATCCTCACTCTCTGGGTCTCCGTTTAGTTGGGGGGGAAAAAAAGCAAACTTCCAGTATCTCATCAGAATTATATGATATAACTGAAGCAGAAGCCACTAGAATTTGTATTTTACACCATCTGGTATTTTGCATGGTATCTCACTGATGGTAAACGTCTCATGTCCAGATTTTAGCATTGAAATCATAAGTGCTTTGTTTTACAGGAAGCGAACCAGTTAAATACTTCATGGAGCCTACACTAAATAAACAAAGTACCCCAGTCTTAGAAGAAATGTTTGTGGTAACAAATATTTTGGCGGACATTTTTGCATGGGCTCTGACCTCCCTGTTGAGAATCAAAGTGAAATTATTGAATCCACTAAGCAGATGTCTTCTCCCAGTGACAGCAAGATGAGCAGAGACAGCTGGTTAGAAGAACAACAACAACAAAAACACATCATCATTCCTGCTTTGGCTCCAAAAAATCTTGGACTTGTTGTCATGGAAGAAAGCTATGTATGTAAGAAGCCAAGAAAGAGACAAATATTATTGAATCTGGTAGCATTTTAGTGAATGTGCTGGAAATAACTTAAGTAGGAAGAAAGACTGGATGTGCTCCATTGTTTATTAAAAGAATGCTTCTTCTTATTTCCACAAGGACCTATAGCCTATAGAGTCATTAACACGTTTACAAGATATGTATTTTAAATACGTTGCTTCACTCATCAATCTTACGGGCTCTTCTGCTAAAGTAAATAGAGTTACAGCACATAGAAATTTATACAGCCACAAAAATATTATTTCTGCAAGCTAAAAATGCCACCTGTGGATTTTGCCTGTAACTCCTTCAATCAGGGAACATGGGTGTATTACAGAGACACCTTGAGAGATTTTAAATATTAGGAAGGGAGAAGATGAGAAAATTAGATTCCCTTGGTGAAACACAGGATAAATAATTCACAATGGGAAAAAAAAAAAAAAAAGAAAAGGGAAACCAAAATTAAAATATGAAGAGCTATTCTGGATGAAAATCAGTCTGAGCTGCACTGAACAACAGATCCAAGAGGAGTTTTTTGGCAAGACTGCAAAATAAGCCAATGACCCTCTGGCCTCCCTGCTCAGAGGTAGCACACTCTCTCTTAATAGTTTTCATCTGAACAAAACTTGATTTCTGTGCTTGACCCCTGGACATTTCCATTTCCCTTTCTGAGTCTTTGGGCAGACTTGAGTGAAGAACAGAATTGATAGAGAAGTTTAAGAAATCAAAGGCTGTGCAGTTGGTAATGGCAAAGATGAGTAACTTGAGGTGGATGTTCCCAGAGGACTAAGTAGCCCAAATCCCATGGTGCCATCAGACAGTGCCCTATGCAACAGCAAAGCTCTGGATTTGCTGGCTCGGGGGGTGTCCTCCATGGAGTGCTTCAAAACACCTGTCTGTCTCCTACAGAGGTCCTAAATGATTTAAAGCCTGGAAAAAGCAAGAGATTAATTTGGTTTATACTAAAGATATATACAAAGAAAATGATGTAAAGAGAAGTATTTACTTTGGAAAACAACTGCCTTGAGAACTGAGAGGTGTGACCAATCTGACACACCTGCTTGTAAAGACAGGACAATGAAGTCAAAAGGAGAGGACATGGCTGCTGGGTCTCCAGTTCCTGGCTGTGAGCTTTGTCCTTTCTCCACTAGGTGATTAGGCAGTAATAGCTTTCAAAAGTAAATAGTTTTCTATTTCTATTTCATTTTCAATGCAGAAAACCAGGGTTAAGCATGCAGCTCTGCAACAGAACAGATGTGGGACTTGCGGGAAGTTGCAGCTTGCGCTGAGCTGGAAAAGCTTCCACCATTTGCCAATATCTTGGAGAGTCTGAAATCTTTCTCATCTCTACTGTGACAAAAACAGGACTTCCCAACATTTTGGAGGACTTTCTCCCATGTAATAAAGGACAAAAAGCATGCAATGAGAAACAAATCACAGTGCCAGAAGTGACTGAGAATCAGTTTTGCCTGTTTTAATTCCCCATCTCACCAGCCTCAGCTTCAAGATCTGACCTATGGACTCCCAGCCAGCCCAGGAATGACCATGCCACAACGAAGGGCCATTTTGGCCAGAAATTCCATGCTGACTCCAAGAAAACATTTCCTAGAGTATCTGGCTAAAATGGATACACTCCCACACACACTACATGAAAGGAATCATGTCTGAACAAATAAACATTTCTTAATGAGAAACATTTGTCCAACATGTTTCTCCCCAGTACTATGGAGCTTTGTCCCTCAGTGCACCATCTATAAAAGGAGACAACGGCCCTTCCTAGCCTCTGGGAGATCACACCAGCCTATGAAAGTGGTGGACTCCTGAAGAGGTGCCCCCCGTGNCCATACAGCCTGGATAAATCCATCTAGTCCAGTGGTTGGCTTCCCTGCTGGGACAAGATCACCCCACTGCAACAGACTCCTTACCTCCATTAGTTACCCTCAGAACTCCATATATTACCTTACAGCACCTAAGTATGGACTGACTCAAGAATTTTTATAGACCAATTTCAACCCATGTGTTTGACCTTGACCAAGAGTGTCTCTGCCCACAGGCTACTCCATTTGCTCCGTCCCACTTTGGGACACAGAGGCAATGCAGGGCACCTCAGTATCCCTGGGCTCAGCCATCCCAGAATGTGCATTTCCTCATACCATCAAAAATTTGGATCACTAAGGAGACAGCCCAGCCCCGCTGCCAGTGAGGTGACAGATCCCTGGCACCGGAGCTGGGCTCAAACCACGCATGAGCTGCTTGTGGCTGGAGAGGAATGTCTGCAGAGAGCTAAACCAGATTGCTCATAGATCTCTTCCAAACTGTCTCTAATCTAGTGTACAATTTGAGAGTAAACGTGCGCTGGAAGCACCATCTTCCCTTCGGAGTAATAACCTGAGAACACTGAGTTTGTGGCTGCAGTGGAGAAATCTTAGGATCTCACTGGTGCCTTGGCAAATCCTTAAGATGTCAGAGCCACCTATGTGTATTCTGTCCCCTCTCAGAACACTTCAAGTATCTGTTTGAAGCTACAGACACACCACAGCCACCACAGCTCCAGGAATGTTGTATCGTTCCTAGCAAGGGCTGGCTGAAGTTGTGAGCCTGAAGCAATATGCTTACGAATACCTGATCTGCTCAGAGCTTTTACAAAGAGTCAAATGGCTTCAAAGCTTCAGCTAAAATTTTGGTGTCTTCTGTGTTTCTTAGTCCCACACCTACTGCAGGGAAAAGAGTAAAAATAAATCAGTTGGTATTTGCATTATTCTGCCTACATTTCGGCCACTAGGTTCTAGCACCTGCAGAACTTCTGGAGGCCCATCTCACCTGTTCAACATCTCATTCCTCCCAAGCATAGACTGAAAAATGCCACTTTTCTCCACTATTAAATCAAAAGCTGGCTACACCTATGTGTCAGCTGTTTACCACCCTCTGTTTCCTCCCTTTGGGCAGCTGATCGGGGATAATGACCTATATCCTTGAAGCATTTGTTTTATTTAGCATTACAGAGAAGGAGGGTTTAAGGCAACAAGCAACCTAATTATATAACCTTTCCCACCCTATCTTATTACAGAGAGATCAGTTTGCGTCTTCACTTGTGGAAACACAGCCGCTCTTTGAATGTCCATTACTTCATCTGGGCTCTTTCCTGCTCTGCTTTTGTCCTAAGCAGAATGGTTTCAATGTCTTTCAGTTAAGATCTTTCACTCATTTTCTACATTCAGGTAGGAACAACAACCTACTCGGCCGTGCTTTAGCCACGTCGATGTTGCTACAGAATTCCTGATGAGGTGGTCATGCTGCTCACATGGTAGGAAGGCACTGATGGAGAAGCTGAGTATCACCAGGCAGCATTTGAGAGCACCCAGACTCTGTCCCAAGCACCCAGAACATTGCACCAGTTGATGCTGTTGGTGTTGAGCACCCACTGCAGGCTCTGCCCAGGAATCTGGGACTGGTACACACCCTGCATCAAGCCTCACCCCATGATGAGACAGGCAGGCAAACGAGAAAATTGGGCCCTGGCCCCTTCCTGTGATTAGGTCATTATAATGGGTAAATATTTTCCTAGATAGAGAGCTGAGATAAAGGACTCCTGGTGTCTGAAATGGGGTTTGAACAAGATTTGCAAGGACATCCCAATCTTGTAGTTCTTTATAATGTGCTTTTACCAAATAAATGCCTTTTTCCCCAAAGTAACCAGGAAATTAAAGGGAACTTGTTATTAGCTAAAATGAAAATCCCACAAAATAAATTTTTCATTGAATAGCAAGAACAGCATCTAGTCTACAGCCAAACTCTTCACCAGCAAATATATAGGATGGATTTAGTGACAGGTACCAAGGGTTATTCCCAGAGGACATGGCAGCTCTACACCATTCAGTCTAAATATTTACTGAGGAGTACAGAAAAGTCAATGGTAGAGGCAGAGTCCCAGAGATTGGCTTAGAGGAGTCTATTTAATAAGAGCCTGTTTCTGCAGAGAAAAATAATTGTGATTGTTTTTTAATGAAAATCAGTGTTCTCACACTATAGCAAATAGTGATTATTCATTCTCTATCCCTTTAGTCTGCATTATTCATGATTTTGTGACCTCTTCTCTATCCTCTCCCTTGGTGTTCCAATCTCACCCTGAGTCTTCTCAGAGTTTGGGAGCTTTGGTATCAGATAAACTGATTTATAAGGTAGTCTTTGAGGAACAAGTCTCACTTAAATCTCACATAATATCCAAGAATGTTCTCTGGTATTTGACCTCTGTGGATGAAACAATACTCTTCAGACACAATAACCTTGGTGTTTCAAAGTTGTAACCAGCACCTGTGGAGTTTTCAAACAAATAGGCTCAGCGTTCCTTGGTGCAGTCTTCCTCATGCTCCCACATTTAATTGCTTTGTAATTATACTTGTAAAATCTGCAATGGGATTATACATGGGGGAAAGAAAAATAATTTTAAAAATCACATTTAAGAATAGGAGGGGATTTACGGGAGCTGCAAGACAAAGAAAACCCACCTTTCTTTCTTTCTTTCTTCATTGTTGTCTTTGGAAGGCAGCCACCCAAGTTTCCTTGTCAGTAACACAAGGATTTGTAAATAGAACAAAGAGCTTCCTCACACCGAGGCACATTATATAACCCAGCACCGTCACCGTGTGTCTTCACAGGCAGTTCCCTTGAACTTTGCATCTCGCTCCTCCTGAGAGCAGTCCTCTATGCCAGCTTGAACAGATGTGGTTTCCTTTAGGAAAGGTTTTCTGTTAGGGTCATTCTGACTTCCCTTTCAGAGTTTTCCAGCCTCATGTGCTCTTTGCTCAAGGGATTACTGTGGTGGACACTAACTCCAAGTGCTACTGTTAAGCTTCTCCTCACCTGCTGGCTGAGCTGAATGAGTGCCGAAATCTCTGTTCCACAGAAAAAGCTGACATTTCATGTTTTCCTGAATCAGACCGGAAAGTTGTAATTTCCTGTGAACCCAAATTCTGAGAAACATTTCAGAAAGTGCAAAATGGCCTTAGCGCAGCCTTTTGTTTGGGTGTAACCTACAGCTTTTTATGAAACTCAAGCTAACTTTAAACACATAATGTTCCAAGTGATCCCAAATGCAACCAGGCAGCACCTACTGTTCCCAAAGTCACTCAGGGAGCCACGGGGTCTGCCGAGGGTGCTTTGCCAGACAGAGGTGACACAGAGCCAGATGTGGTTTTGTCTCGCCCCATGTATTGTTCTCATATTTCCACTGCTTCGATTCCACTAGTGCATTTACAGACTTCAAGCTTACAAGCATTTAAATTCTTATTTTCCAGGCTCATTGAAAGCAAAGGCTTTTATAGTATATCACTGAAGATAAAACTCAATAGCTTGTACAACCCTGGCATAATATTTCCGACATATCGAGTGCCATATAGTCAATGGCATTAATTTAAAAGAGTGCAGCTTTAAGAAATTTTAACTAAATCAGGGCAAAAGGCTGTGCAGGCCCTCTTATTTTAGTATCAATAGAGCTGTTTTTTCAGCCCTGGTTAGTTAGAAGAGTTTTGTAAATGAACAAGGATTCTACAGCTGATGTAGATCACCAAATGCAAAAGTTCACACTGGTTAAACTAGGGTGTTTTAAGCTTGTGTGAAGGAAGCTTTGAAGCTGCAACAGCATAGTGGGAAAAGCAGCCCTGCCCTGTGAACAAGTGAGAAAAAAACAAAGAAAGAAAACAGTGGAGCAAAAGCTGCTGCTAGCTGGTCTTCATGGAAAATAAAGTTAAAAAAAAAAAAAGAAAGGAAAGAAAAAAAGAAAAAAAAAAGAGATGGAGGAAGGAACAGAAGACTTCAAGACCAAAATCTCATCAGACTAAAAATCAGCGTAACTCCCCCGTTGCAACACTTTGCAGGTCTAATAGACACAAAGCTGTTCCTTCACCCGAAAGCCAAACATAAAAGTCACGGAAACCCATCATGCCAATTCTGTGGCTGCTTTCCGGAGCAGAATCTCTTTAAATGTCAACGTTCTCTTTGTTCTGTGCACCCTTTATAACAAGTCTATCATCTGTTTGGTAAAAGATCCAGTGAAATATGTAACAGGGTTATCTCACCATCTCTCTCTATTGTAAAGCCATATCTCCTCTTCCACTCATTAATTATTGTCTTCCATTTCCTGTGTCAGATGTGAATCAGAAAATAGGGACTCAAGGCTTATAAGCTTAGCAACTTACCATATATTAGCTGAACTGTGGTAACTCTCCATGTGCTCCGTCTTAGCCCGTAATAAACAAAGCCAGTGTGACTTTGCTGTACACAGGCCTGCAGTCGATGCAGTTTGGATTAACCTCCTTTTATTGTCAGCTAAGCTGACAGTGATAGTGGCCATGGCTCAGCTGATGTTCAGTCCTCATATTGCAAGACTTTGCCTTTAAATCCTGGGAGCAGAGCTCTACCAATATAACTATCTGGAAAGCTTCAATGATTTATGTGCTGTCAACATACACTGAAAAAAAAGGACAAAAAAGCAGCACAATTACATGATTATCAGCCAATGCCCCTTGGTTTGCAGTTTTTCAAGCATGAACTGCTCAAACTTTGGATCAAGAAGTGAAGCAATCTGTTTCTCAAGTGCAAACAGGGAAAAGTTATATGAGTCTTCTAGCAATTTCAGGCAAATATATCACAGAAGCAGCATGCTTAGCCTTTTTACTGTGCATCTGTCTGAGGTTTCCAGTAAGATTTCCCTGATATATAGTAAGAGTCAAAACTCTAATCTCTTTTAGCTCTTTTTTATTGTCTTTGCAGCACTAACTTTGAAAAATGGCCTTGTCCCCAAAGAACTGCACACAGTCCATGTAGGGAAGCTGTTAAAATAAATGCTTTATGTAAAAAATATTGCAGACGAACTTGGCTCTGAGGGCTTTAGAGCTACAACATATAGATATAAACCAGAGCAGCCGAAGTATGAATGGAGGTCATACTCCAGTAGAGAAGAAGGGAAGTCTCCCGTCTGGCAGTTGTTGCACACGATCTCTGAAATTAACAATTCCTGCTCTTCTTTCTCAGGCCTGCAGCGTTTTAATAAATTACTGTTCTCATGTTAATGTCCTTCTGCCTTCCTCCTTACTGACCTCAATACACATCATGCTGATTCATAAAGTTTCTTGTATTTGAGTGCTTTCTGGAAACCTTATTTATGCTGTTCTGCCTGCGAGACATCTGGCTGATTTATAGAAACTATGACACAGACGAGCACAGTGTTGGCCACCCTACCTGAATATTGTCTTTCCCACACATTGTGTTCCTATCTTTGCCCATGCCGCAGTCTGATTTTTGTTAGTCTGTGTGTTGTTCAAAGAAAAGAGCAAACTTTCTGCCTCTCAGAAAAGCTTCTGAGATCCTCGGGAATAAAAATATGCTTTTCCACCTGTATTCCTCACAAAGCAGCGATATCCGTGCCTAGACACTGATTGGGGAAATTCAGGATTATGTGCAAATGAGAACATGATTCAGTGGTGGGAAAAAAACAGACAAATGCCAGGTGCCTCAAAGGCTGAATCACAAACAAGATGGTGAAAAAAATCTAAGAATGTAAGAGATGATGGAGGAGCTTGACTTGGCATTTATCTGTTTATTCCAACAGGATATGCAGATTCCACCCTTATGACATCACTGCCTCATCTCGCCTCATCAGTGCCTCATGACACAACCCCTCTCTGTAGCACTGAGTCAGCACCACTGTGTGATCTCCTCTTGGCCATGCAAGATGGGGTGAAAGGCTGCCCATAATGGTAAAAGCAATGAGGGACCTCTAAACAGGTCCCCAAAGGGATTGAAATCTCATGGTCACCTTATAAGCACTCCTCCCAGAAAATAACATGGGTTCAGAAAAGTTTACTGTAAAGTAACCCAGCAGTGTTCTATGGGAGTGCTCCCATAGCAGATGGAACATTAATTAACACTGGGTCTTCAAACGAAGGAGCAAGGAACACTTGTACTTTGCTCCTGGAGCTCCAAAAGAAGCTGCAAAGTATATTTTCCCTGTAACTAACAGGTACTGCTAATTCTGCCTGTTGTGCTCTTCCAGAGGCCTGGACTGAGAATATTTCTTAAAGCGTCTCTGGAAGTGTCCATGGCCAG
>VYZQ01015623.1:0-17920 GCA_013400655.1 Mystacornis crossleyi | reverse complement strand
GAGAGTGCAGAAGAAATCCACAGAACTGATCTGAAGGCTGAAGATGATGCCAGGCAGCAAGAGTGTTAAAATATTTAGCTCCTCAAAAAGCTCAGATGGCAGCTTATGAGAAAAAACCAGAGGTACTGATAATTTTACTGTGGGGCACCCGTGGTAACCCCAATGAGCTGTACCAAAGTAGCCACCAAAGACATTATCTCTGGCTGGGAATGTCACATGTGGATAACAGTCTCACAGCAGTGGGGTTAGCACTGAAGTGCCTGGTGGTTTTAAGTATTAATTGTGTTAAGTATAACACAGCTTTAGCAGTGGTGATCTGCATGCCATTGTTATGAGCACATCAATCAAAAATTTCAGCAGAAACACCCAGCTGACATGTTTTTCTCTCCTAGCCTGAAGCTGCTTGCTTCTTCCACCCCAAGTGTCCAATACTGCAGCTATTCCCTGCAAAGAGGCCAAAGTGCTTAGCCTGGCTACACACAACCTCTACAATTTCACATAATGAAATACAAAATGAATCCTCCTCACACCAAAAAAAGGAAATGTAGGGACAATCTAAAATACATTTATAAATGGATAAATAAGGATGTGCTGTTTTTTGTGCAAACTCTGATTTTCATACGTAATTAATCATGAAAAACTAAGTGTGAACTTAACTGCAAAATTACAGTGCCAGAGTATTCTAGAACATTTTCTACACTATGCGAGCATTTCACAGAACGTCTTCCAATGTGTCTGTAAAGGGCACAAGACAATCCATGTCCGTGTTCAGAAAGAAGTGACAGGCTGACACACAAGCAGCACGTTCTCTGCAGAACATTGGCCACAACTGCCTTGCTTGGTGTGAGAGGAGCTGAGGAACTGGACACGAGGCCCTCAGGGTGACAAGAGCAACAGCAGTTAGTGACATTACTCTTCTTTCACCGTCACTTCAGCAGCTTGGTAGCTGAAGATTGGTTGAAAACCAGGACAGGATGCTGTGTACACCTCAGCCAGCAGCACAGTGTCTTTTCTCCAATGGAGAATCCTCTTAATCACATTCTCTTCCCTACATTTTGCCAGTGTGATCAGGCCTACATCCGGAAATAAAGGAATTTTCCTTCTCAGAGGAAATGTCAACGTTTGGGCAGCATTTTATGATTTTGTCTTTGTCTCTGAAATCCGAGACAAGAAACTGAGCTATGACTCCACTGCTGTGGGATCTATTCCTCAACAGGTCCAGTGCTCACACTCTCTTCCTCTAGATATGAACCCAAAAGTTTTGAAATAGTATTTACAGTCAGTTGGATTTAGGTCCTGCTGCTTCACAGTAAAGCTCTCAATCGATTCTAGTGCTTCCCTGTTTGCCTCAGTAGAGCAATGCTTTTGATTATCAGGAACGTAAAGATTTTTGCTCTCATCAGTAGCTTCCTTTTGGGAAGAATTTAGCTCACAGCTGTTATTCTACTTTAACTGTTCTGCCCTCTGCTCCTTCCACTCATTTGTTCGGATGATTTATTCATTCCTAGCCACTGAAATTCTTCAGCTTTTCCTTCTTTCTTCTCACAAAGGTTATGGCTCTCCTCAGTCTCGCACTTATCATGCAAGCTTCTAGTAGCTTTTTTATTTTTGGAAAACAGGAATCAGACCACACTGCAATATAATGGCAGCAGTGTTCACTGTATTAACATATATGCTGGGGGTTAGAGAAATTGGAAATCAGACTTCTCCCTTTTTCAGCTCAGCTTCAGTGTTTATGTTAGTTCAGGTTTCTCATCTTAACCTACTATTCCAATTCTTGGTTTTGGAGGGTGCCTTCAAGGAAGGTAATTTGTAAATTTTAGAGGTTTTCATTCAATGTAGCTGCTTTTATCCCCCCAGATTCATTCTCATGCAACATCATAATTTGGTAGAAAATCCTCAGTTTACTGAATTTGAGGTAGTAGATTGTCGTGGTTTTAAACCCTCCTGGAGATGAAACACCATGCAGCTGCTCCCTCAACCCCCTTTCTTCACCCCCACCCCAGTGGAATGGGGAGGAGAATCTAAGTATAACTTGTATGTTGAGATAGTAACAGTTTAATGATTGCAACTGAAGTAAAATACAATCATAATGGTAAATAATAAAAAGGGAAAAAACAAGTGATGCACAGTGCAATTCCTCACCATTGGCTGAATGATGCCAGACCCCCACCTTCCTGAACCTAGACAGGCCCTTCTGGGTACCTTTGCCAGTTTATAGCCTGGGTGTGACATTCTGTGGCGTGGAATATCCCTTTGGTCAGTTCGGGTCACCTGTCCCAGCTATGCTCCCTCCCGCTTTCCTTTGTGAACCTCCTCACTGGCAGAGCAGGAGACAAGGAAAAAAAAGTCCTATTTGTGAGCTGTAAGCTTATTAGAACAGTATATGCATTTCAATCAGCACGTGTGTGCAGCGTCGCCACGTCTGCCAGCCAAATTGCTGAATTCCATACAGCCCAGGTCTGCAAAGTGCTGGGACACTCTCCCGCCTCCCCGTCACCCCCTATATTGTCCTTTTGATTCAATACAATTCAAGGCATCAAGACCAATTTTAGAACTAGCAGCTAGAACTTTCAACATAATTGGATGACCCTTTGTGACGTATTTTCAAGTACTGTCTACAGAAACCTCAACAGACTTTACTGGAGAAGAGTCCAAATGCACACACACCATGGACAAGCAACATGCCTGTCACCTTTGACTGGCACCTGTGAACAGCTTCAGCACAATCAGTCTAAATTTATCTTTTGGACTTGTTTTACTTTTTAAGGCTGAGAGCCATAGACCAAAGCAAATTAAAAGTTTTCAATTTCAGCTATTTTTTAATAGATAACCTTAATTTTTAACATTAAATATTATTTAATGTTTCTTGATTGTAACACATAAAGAACAAATATTTCAGGCTTATGTAGCTTAAAGACAGCTCAGTTTGCTCCAGCTCTTTAACTTTGAAAAAACATACTGAATGTGAAAAATTTAAACTAGAAGGAATTCAAGAAAGTTAGGAACAATCAAAGTAGAAGGTTGGATTTAAATTTTAATAACAATGTTCATTTTAGTTACTGTTCTATTTCAGTATATGATAAATGCATACTTTGCATTATATAAAACATCTTTTATCATAACTTGAGAAAAGTCCTATTATATAAAACATCTTTTATCATAACTTGAGAAAAGTCCTAATCATTCCTTTGTGTAACTATAACTTCTGAATTGCTCTCCAAAAGTCAGGCCCAAATAGAAAAACACTGTGTACAGAGTCAGGTTCAGAAACTTTATCCCTTGATACGTAACTGTTGACTATGGGATGCTATACCCAAGTTTCTAATGCTGCCTGGCTCACGAAGCAATGAATTTGTTCTGAAGTGAGCACATCCAGAAACATACTATGTAAGCATCTACAAACGGAGGAAATCATACTGAACGTACCCAATACCAGTGCAGTCTGCATTCTTTCCCGTTTCTTGTGCTGTCTCACTTGCACCTGACTCCAGCAGGGAACCCGGGGACCAAAGGAAGGGTAGGGAGTCTGATACCACTTTTTGTTACCATGGAATTGTGCCCTTTGTATCTTCACAGCTTCTAGGTGGTCATGTCCCCCATGAAATACCAAATGATGTTTTCATAACTTATCTGTTCTTTTCTTTGAGACTTTTCCAGCAGATTAAAATATACCTCCTTGGCAGAAAACAGCTGTATTCCTGAGGGCAGCTCGGCTGGCAGAGCTGGAACACGCTGTAGGCAAACAGCAACCTCTTGTGGCAAATCAGTACACATATAGTAATTAATAACCTTTGAAACTGCATAAGCTACTCTCGATATGAGTTATAAACCTCTATAAAATTGCTTTAACGAACAACTGGAGGGTTGGAGAATCTCTGTTTGCAGGACACTCAGCAATACTCAGACTTCAGAGCTGTAATAGTCCTTCTCTTCAATTCCGGAATGATTTAAACATTGGTAGCCCAGTATAAATGAAGTGTCAGACTGAAATTTCTGCTAATGATATGATCTAGAAGTTTTTCATTAAAAATTGAGCAAGAGTGGCAAAACGGCCAGGAGTAGAATCTGTGGCCATGTATGACAAGAACCATAAACACACTATAAAGGTACATATTCCTCCAGCCACCTGACCAGCTGCAAATACCTGTCCTATGCAGGCTGAGGAGGAAAGGGCAGGGAGAAGGTGCAGGGAAGGAAGAGGAGGAATGGCAACATGTGGAAACAAGGGTCCTCAACTACAGCAAGATTTTCCAAACCAAGAGGGGCCTTCCTGGGAACATGGTGTGGGAGTTGCACACAACAGGAACAATATGAGTATGGCAGGTGACACTGATTAGACCTCTGAATTTTTAATTTTTTTTTTTTTAACACTGTAGGAATATATTCTTCTACTGCTGGAATTAAAGGTGAACTCAGGAAATTATCTGGCTTATGTATGCACCACTTACCAGGACTTCTGGGGCTTCTGCGCCAGGCAGAGGTTACTGTGCTTGTAATGATTTGCAGATTTATGCATACCACTTAGAGAGGAACAGGCTGAACAAGTACATCCTGGAAGGCACAAAAGCTTTAAACAACAGCTAATATTTGTTTACTGAAATTAAATCTTGTGCTATAGTTCTCTTTTATTGCAACTTTCCAGTCTTGCCCTTTGTAATTTCTTTGCCACTTCATCTGCTGCAGTTTCACACAAGTCAGGAATCCCCTCGTCTCCATTCAGGCCTTGGCCTGTGCACTGAACAGCATCAGCTGTAGCTCCTGCTAGACCAGTTACAAGCTGCACACTCCCAAATTCCCAAGCAGCTCTGTCAAGCACCACCCAGCCTAGGAGTGCCAAGGGCTCAAGGGCAGAGACTCTTCCTTGCCCCAGAGGAAACTCCTCCCTGCAGAGAAGTCCAGCCTATCCTGTGTGTCTCAGGCCATCAAACAGCACATGCAACATTACCAAGCCGACAAAGACATTGAGCCAACCAACACGTACCAAAATCTCTTTTCACAGCTTTCACCATCCCTTGGCTTCCCATCTCTGTAAGGTGTTTTGAGGGCTACAGCTGAAAACAACTGCATGTTAACCAACATTGTGTCCTCCAACACGGTGAAATGAACATCAGCCGCAGAAATACTTTCCTGAAATCACGTCCTTCTCCCTGAATGCCTGCGTTGTTTGAAATAGTCCTGGGAAGCCTGAAAACAGTCTTTCTGCAGGGGTTTGATTTTTCTAGCAAACCTACTGTATTTGTTTTTTATGTTCTGAATTTGGTGGCAATTCATATTTAAATAATGATGGCAAAGTATTAAGGCTTGAACTAAATAAAACTAACTCCCTGCAACAGAAAGCACAACAGCCTCATCACAGTATCATCAATGATGGTGCAAACACAAACTGAAATGATACAGAATGGAAGGCACAAACAGGATGAAAATCTAAGTCATCTGTTATTTAGAAGTTCAAAATACAGTTTTTGTTTCTTGCTTAGCTCTTGTTATTAGTCATACTATTATAAGAAGGAAACCTTAATAAACAGAAATAAATTAGAGAAAATAATCCACCTGACACTGCACCTGTCAAAATACAACAGAAGAGTAGAAGACTGTCTTGGTTGAAAAGAAAGTGCTCTTAAGTATATAAAGTTCTTAATTATAAAAAACATTTAAACAGAACAGTTTAGTTTGTTCTCTACACAAATCTTTCAGAAACCCTCCAAGGACTAGTAAGTGCTACTGACACAAAAAGCAAGTACGAAATGCTTCTTGTAATGCCCCCACATGGGATACGACCTGACAAATCAGGACATGGAACAGAACACTTGCCAGGATTTCCTGCTCTGCAAGATGCATCTTATAGCAGAAGGGGAGATTGCACCTGCTTTACATTTAGCAAACCCATGAATCCGAGTTTATCAAAACTAGACCTCCTAACTTCTTGTTTGGACCTGTTTTTACACCTGAAAGTTTTACCCAGGTAGTACCTGGAAGATCCTTTCCATTCCAGCCTGCTTTCTGCCAGGCCACTGGGCACTCCCACACCACCCTGCAGCAGCATTCCACATAGATGGCAGCCCTGGCACTGCTGCAGTGCACAGCTGGATTTGTTGGGCATGGGGGACCGATGCAGCTTAGATACCCAGGCCAAGCCCATGCTGCAGAACTCCTGCTTGCCCACACGCTGTCCTGCCAGAAACCCGAGTGACTGAATGCACCTAGTTCATCTCCGTGGGACTGCACTTGCCAGGTGTGCACTGCACAGAGCAGTGCCCAGGCCCTTTAACAGAACTGTTCCATCCTCAGCAATCACTGTGGCCTGATTTATGCCACAAAAGGGATTTACCACAGCTCCCTTCTACACCAAGCACATCCCCTCCTCCCTGAACATACTGCTTTAAACAGTTAAATAATATTCAGCTTCATAGAAAGTGATGTTCGCAAAGGCCTGCAGAATCAGACCCTACAACTTTTCACTAGTTAGTGATTTTCTTCAGAAACAAAAAGCATAAAGATTAGAACTCTAAAGATTTTACGAATATTCTTTGTATAGGGAGCACGTATCGGCCCTTGATACATTAGAGTACACTGTGCTATTTTTGGCTTTGAGAGCCTGGATAGTCATTTGACACATGGACAGCTTTAACTCCAGTCCTGTTTGTTCACTGACACTCATATCAATATTCACTGCCATACAGCCAGCCTGGGGAATAGAATTGTGCTATACAAGATACAAAAGCAGACTATTTTCCAAATCCCATACCTACAACTTCAACATCCATAAAGTATACTGTTGCTGTTGTCCAGGATAACACTGATAGTATTTCACAAGTAGCAGTCAGTTATGGAACCAGAAACAAAAAATACTCGTCTTCAAAGGAGAAGCAGTATTTAAACTTTTTCTATTTATTCAAGGTGTAACCAAATTATTTATTGCACATACTACTAATCACCACCTCCTGTGATCATAATTTAATCTTTAATCAACACAAGGGTATTTACATTTGATGGATGGAGGAAAAGACACAGACATTAGTGTTAAATGGCAACACTGATTCTGGGTAACCTGCCCAGGACCCCTTGATTTTAGAGGGAGTGTCTCATATGTTTGCAATAGCTTTCCACTGCAGTCACGTGGAAAGCACACTTTAAAAAGAAGCCTCATTGGCAAAATAACCATTTTTTTGGGTATCACCTTTCACATTAAGCGTGAATTTAAGTATACAATTTTAGTGCACAGATTTCACTACTCTGGTTATGCATGGAGCTGAAGCATATTTAGAATGTGGGTAGGGTTGGGATAGATATAGTTGGGTTCCTCTCCTGAACAGAACAACCCAAGAAAAAGTTTGGATAGGCTGCAGAATGATCAGTGGATCTACACATGGGGAAGTCACTCAGATTTCAATGTCTAGTAGTACAACAGAACCAAGTGCAAAAGACTTGAAACTTTGTGCCACAAAAAGGTGGGATTGTTGGCACAATTTTACCCTGGTTAAAGGTGTTTTTGTTGTATGCCTTCGGGACCACCATAATGTGGGACTAACATTTAAACTCAAGACAGGTATCATTGAAACCAAAACAACTACATCTGCCCCAGTCAAAGAGGATGAGAAAATTCTATCCCCACAAATTTTAGAAAGTGGACCGTGTGATCAAAAATGCATATCAGCAACAAATGTTGTTTAACCCACCTTGGTTTCTTAAACAGGTAGAACTAGCAATGCAGATTCATATTTCTACACTTAAACCAATGTGGTCACCACTGTTAAGTGCTTCCCATGCAAGACAGTTAGCTTGACTACATGGGCAAACCCCCACTTCTCCAAAAGGAACAAGAGCTATGGCTGGAATCACAGGAACTTGGGAGTTTTAAATTGTACAGATGATGAAGTACTTAAAAATAATCTGAGCATAACCACAAGTGATTTAAGCAAATTGGAACACCCTCTGTGGTCTTCTCTACCAGTATTAGAAACTAATCAATGGCTCTTATCTGACACGTTGCTTCAGTGAGAAAGAATCAGTGAGCGAGCTCATAGTTGATCCCAGAGGCACGTGGTGCAACCCAAGGTGAAGGTTCTTTGCCTCTTAGCTGCATCTGAGCTCAGCTGTGGATACAATCAACAGCAGCAATTTTAAGAGAAGGTGAAGAAGGCACCTTCACCCACTGAAATGCAAAAAAGTAATTTGGAATAATGACTGAATTTGCAAAAGGATTCCAATGTTGGTGGCATTTAGTCAGTTTTACCTATAGTACCATCAGCAGCACAGTCCTGGTCCATTTAGGATGCCTCTGTGTCCGTGACTCCATTACTGCACTAGGCCTGAATCATAACCGAACCCTACAGCGGAGCACAGGGCAGGGGGCCAAGAGCACAGGGAATGGCAAACCATCAGTGTCACCACGTGCACTGCATGGGAACAGGGACTCGCCTGTGCAGTAACACCAAAGCCCTGACATTTGTCTGGATACAGAACAGGGTTTGTCCTTTTGGAATCCATCCTGACGAATCTCATGAACCTGTACTTTTATATACTGGAAAACAATGTGCTTATATGAGAACCCTTTGGGGCTTCATATTTGTAGATAACTTTATTGTAGATACAGATAATCACTTTAATGTTTGTGTTTGTAATTTCACCAAAATCGGTGGGTGGGATTTCAATTATTCACCTGCTGTCACATTACATCAGCTATTGGAGCTATATAATTATTTGCTGATTCAAGATCTGCTGCCCACTGCTGTTGGGACGAATCTCGCTTTAGTAAGAACATTATTATAGCATGATGATCTGCAACAACTGCTGAAACAAGCTCAGAAGATCGGACAAAATACTTGATTACTGTCCATCACGATGTGGAAAGCACACAAGTGTTGGAACCAGTGAAGTGAGATAGACCACATGGATGGTGGGACACTTTTCAGATGGTCACTTATCATTGCTACAGGGAGTTTCATTGAGATGTTTTACCTTGATGTTCTCCTAATACTAACCCTACTATGTTTTGTCTTAATTGTAGCACTATATATTTGCATTTGGGAAATCATGCAGCAATTGACTTACCTGTCATCCCTGTGATTCATTTCAGGAAAATATGTGATGGTTCCAAAGTGAAACTTACACTAGGTATAAGAAGAATCATAAGTATGGAAGTGGGGAATTGATGAATAATGGGAGCAAAGTTCCAAATAATAAGATAGCAAACAAAGCAGTTAAGCAATGGGAGCAACAGCCACAGGACTGTAGAAAACAGAAAATTTATGTCCTAGGTCTTTGAAGGGGAGGGGAAAAAAAAGATCACACCCTTCTTATTCAGGACCTTATATGATGGACCAACAAACCCCTAGGTTTGACTGTTTCTGTGGTGAGAACTTGCCCTTGCCATGAACTTTCCTCATTATATCATGATTATAATAATAAAAGCCCCTTCTGCCCACCAAGAGCCCACTGCTCACATACCATGACTTCGTGGGACACTACCTTGAGACTGAAACAGAGAGAAGCTAATAGTAACTTTGCCATGGAGTGAGGTAAGATGTGCTTGGCCTGAGACTGTAACCTATAGGTGTGCCTGCCTTTGTCTCCTGCTAGCTCCACCCAGCACCCCTTTCTGCACACAGCTGTAAATAAATCACAAACCTCCACTCTGTGTGGGGATCAATTTCTTGCACACCAAAAGGGTGAAAGAACCAGCTTTGGAACAATACTCTTCTGTAATCACTACATTTAAAAAAATAGTCCCAGAAGAATTAAATTCTGAGTCAGTAGAGCCTCGCAACCAACTCCCAACAGCAGGACAGTATTATCCTCTTGAGTCTCTCTATTGTCCTTGCTGTCACTGCAAGCAGGACGTGGCTCAAGGACATTGCCTGGACTGGGATTTACACTTGTTCCTCCCGATTTTTAAGCTTGACCCCTCACGACCCTTCTACTATCAGTCAGTGCTAAGTCTCATACCCCATTCTACCAACCCTAACTCCCAGCTCCAATCATGGCATTCTCTGCACCTTGGCTCTTCCCTGCTACCTGCCCTCCTACCCCAAGGGTTCAGCTCCAAGTCAGGTACTTCCTTCATTTATCCACCCCAGCCTCAAATAGGTTCAAACAGACTGTTTCCACTAAGTTTCTCCTGCTTGCTGGATCCCTGCAGAGAAGCTGGGTTTTCTTACAGAAAGAAATGCAAGCAAAAAATACTTCTTTCCATTGCACTGCAATCCTTCCCAGGACTTTGTGAATTACTTATCATGCAGTAAGCCTCAGGCATGCATTCAGCATGCAAAACCTCAGGCTCAACTGAAAGAAGCCCTATGTCTTTCAGTCATAACCTCCTTTCTTAGAATCAGGTTCACATCAGCTTTGCTACCATTAAACTAAAAAAACCCCCAAATAACAGGGCTGATGGTTTCCGTTCCTTCAGTCAAAACTCACAAAGCAGTGAAACTGGTAGACTTTTTGGTATTAATTACTACATTCTAGTAACACCAGGTTAGACAGAAGCCATGCTTTTGCAATAAATTCTGAGTACATTTAGTAACTCTTATTTTATTGTCAGTAACAGAAACACAGCAAGATGCAAGGCACAGCTTTTGAGCATTTCACCAGTGTGCTAAATGCTATATAGAATAGAAACTCACTTTTAAGTAAACAAGTATTTTAATGAGTATCTTAACATTTCCGTGGCTGTTGAATAATGTAAATTCTTTTAGGCAGTATGAACTTCTCCAAGGTAGGCTGTGGCTTTTGGTGAGCCACTTGTAATGTTGCTGCCTGGATTTTGTGGCTCATCTGTAACATTAAAGGGGGGAGAAAAAAAGTTGTGATAGAATACAGCTTTTCAGCTATTCTCTTTCTAAATGTCATCATATTAAAGTAGTTTAAAAGAAGCAGTAAAACCTAAATCCACAAAAAGTTCAAGTGATCAATACACAGAACTCATGGTAACTCGGTATATTTACTTATCATCTCTGTTTTGAAAGTGATATTAGTCTGACTACCTTAGGGAATTTTAAAATTTTTTTTCTTCCCTTGTTTAGTAGTTTATAGAATGAGCTTCCAAGATGAAAACATAGCAAATACTCAGTATGCCAGAGTTAACAGTAAGTTGATTCAAATTCTCATTGTCCCAGATTCAAAATCATCATTATTACAGTAGCTAATTATCACATTCTAAACTAGTGAGGAAGCTTCATATACAAGATTCTGAAACCAACAGGAGAAGGAAATGGTAGATCAGAACAGAGGAGATGACAGGTGGAAGAGAAGGAGGATGAGTTGTATCTGTTCTCCTTAAAAAAGTCTAAGCAAAAATTCAAGATCTACAGGCTAAAGCTGTAAACATAACTGTTGATAAAAGACTTATGTTGAAATGATACAACTGCTGTTTTACTGAGCTGTAGGGATGAGGAACTCCTGTATGCTTCAGAGTCTGAAGACTCCAAGTGTGTAACAAAGAGATGATAACCGTCAGATCTTCAGATTACCATGCAAACCAAAGAGCTGCTTGTGAAATCAGCTCTTCCAAAGTGCAGGTGTAATTCTGCACCAACAGCCTAATGAGACAGGGCAGGAGCTGTAGGCATGTGATAAACAGAAGGGTCCATTAGCAGCTATGGGATACAAGATTTTACAGGATCCCATAGTATTCCTAAGGGAGAAGTCGAAAGGTGTTTGACTGACTGGTGTCAGGCCTCAGATGAAAGAGCTAGATACAGAGCAGCAGTAGGACATGCTGCTCTGCTGTATAGGGGATCATTCACAGAGCAGGACACTGGATCACCATCCTGGTGTCCCCTGCAGCTGCCAGTGATGCCACCCGCCTCCCTCAAGCAGCTCTGTATTTTTGCTGGACCCTCACAGAAGTCAGCGACCTCCATGGTGGGATAAAGCACTGAAGACAAGGTTTTGCTCTGTGCTGTAATCCCAGCTCCGCCAGACGCTTACGTGCCACTGGTAATTCTTCCCCGTATTTCACTACAGCTGATACACCACGCCACTTTACAGGCAGGACACACCCCACCGTCTGGCTGTGCTTCTCTGTAACAGGTGTACACAACCGCCCTCGGGCATGTCCTCGTAACTAGGAGAGGAATCAGAGTAAGGAGAGAAGGCCAGGTACTTTATAGCCATCCAGCAGCTCAGCCACACAACCACTACAGAAAGAGGTTATCCCAAGAACATTTAGCGGCAGATGAAAAACCTGCAACTGCCAGACACCAGTTTAAGGAAAATTCACTTTTTAACTTTTTTTCATGTTTAGATTTATGAAGAAAGCCTGACTTTTTCTTCCAGACTTACTTTGTTCAGTGCTTCTGCTACCAAGACACCCATGTTCTGAGGTTTTGAAAAACTGACAATAGCACTGTAAAGCAGAAGAAAAAAATATTTATCATTTCCATCTCACAGAAACACTTGAGTACTTGTCACTTTCATTTTCCAGACTTAATACAAAACATTTTGCAATGTAAATTTCGGGTTTAGAGCTAAATCCCTTCATCATATTAAAAACTATATAATATCAAAAGAGGCATGTTGTTTCAGAATGGAACGACACAGAATCTGTGTGACAGGCTGTTTTATTCAGATATACAAAGATCTGTATATGAAATATCCTTGAATATCTCAAAAAGGATTTTTTTTTTGTACACTGTGAAATAACTTCACAGAAGCTGAGCACTGATACCCTGAGCTGAAAAAAAATTTCTTGATTCCAACCTGGACCCATGAAAAAAATTCACCTTCTGCTTTTGGAAAGGGGTTCCTTTCATAGAAACTATTTGTCAAGCAAGAACTTTTTTTCACAAGATTATCCCATTAACTTCTCCATATTCCAATGAAGCACATCATGTTACCAATATTCCACAAATAAACAAATCTGTGGATATGAAATAATTTAGTTCAACAACAGTAAGAACTTCAGATTGCACATTCTTCTGATGATACCATTATAATCACTGAAAACCTCTGTAGCTTAAAATGGAGTAGGGAAAAAGCATTATAAACCCCAAATACCATAAACGTGACTCTTGAAAAAGCAGATATTACTTTAGTTAAGTTAATGATTCTGTGGATAAGACAAGGCATTTCCTACTGACATTTCAATTCAGCAATTGACAGTTTGCTACACGGACAAATGTAAGTTATTCAACATCTGTTTATACCATTAGGTAACTATGACAATGGAAAAGACAGCTGCAAAATTACACCCAGACAACTGGCAATAAGTGAAAATAAAAAGCTTCTAATTTCAGAAGAAAAAAAAAAAATCAAAAATTTCAGTAATGCCACAAGTCATTCAAATTTTACTGTCATATCCTTATATTGGTCAACTTAACTTTTTGTTAAGCAACACTTAAGAAAAGTGCATGTATTTAAGAAAAATGTTCAATCTTTGAAAAAGCTGCAAGAAAATACTTGTTTTAATGACCACATCAACTGGTCACTGTTACTTTATTCAAAATAGAAGCACGCCTTCATTTCTGGGACAAAATAGCTTGGTTAACCTTAAAAAGTAGTAAACAGAAAAAGCCAAATTAGATTTTAGATTGAAATAGGGGGTGCAGCTTATACAGGAGATAAGACTCTTCCTTGGGGGTAGCTGGTGTGGGTTTAATTTCCTTCAGAATGTGGACAGCCTAAAGTTCACTCCTACTTCACTGGAAACTATTTGACCATTCCTTCATTAGGCATAGGTATGCAACACATTGTTTTAATTTCTGTTCCACAAAACATGACAATAGAGATGACATTCAGTTTTTGCCTTTCATTGCAAGGCACTGTCCTTGGGTTTGGGGTTTTTTAAGTTGATAATTATTTCAATATCAATATTATTTTATCAATATTATTTTGCTGATAAATTGCACAAGTTAAGTTAAGAATTAAACTCTTGTAGAATAAGAATTTTCTTTGTTTTCAAAGCCCATTACCTATGAACTTTAACTATGGGGCAGGGGTGAACACGCTCTGCAGTGTAATACCTTGACTTTTCTTTTCCTGGAGGTTTAGTTTTTTTCTCCACAGGTCCATTTTCTTGCTTTTTACACACTCTCATACCTCCAGCTTTAACTGCAAGAAGAAAGTGAAATGTAAGCAAAAATAGCTACAGAATTACATACCACATTACATACACTTAGAGAAGAGAGAATACTTTTACCCCAGATAACCATGAACCAGAAATTGTCTTTCAGTATTTAGCTCCATGCTTTACTCGTACACATGCATACACAGGAGTAAGCAAAGAGGTGCAGCAAAGGCTTCAAAATTCTGTGTCATAGCAGACTCAAATCAACTTCCAGATATCATAAGTCAAGAAATCAGAGCTGTTTCAGTCACCACTAGCTATATTAAATCTTAACACCTTACTATGTTAATATGCATTCTTCCCCAGAAACTGTTACATCTCAGATTTGTATTTTAAAAATAAAAAAAGAGAACCAAACAACCATCTGAAAACTTCCAGGTTTTTGAACAATATGACTAACAGCAATAAGGGTTTCATGATTAGTTCAAGGTATTCCAGAATAAACCTAATAATGCAGATAAGAACCAGATGTATACTCATCTTATACTTGTGTTCCAACATGCTTAATTATATTTTATTAACATATCTGCCAATCACAAAACCAATTAGCACTAATTAAGCAACAGGCGACCTAACTAACAATTCAAGTTCTGAGGCATGTCTGAAAATTTAGTTCTGAACAAAGAACATGTAAAGTTATCTGAAACATTCTCTTGAAAGAAACACTTTCTCCCTCTACAGGAGAGCACTTTAAGTTTTAAAACCAAGTAAGTAAGAAAGAACAACCTTAGTATTCTTTTCGCATCCTATTGAACAAGTTGCTTCATCTTGCAGCAAGACTCCTATTCTGATCATGAACAATCAAGACTAGAGTTTAAATTTGGGTGCAGGAGAGAATAGGGGATGGAGAATGGTTTCCAGAATTACTCAACTAGCTAGTGTGAGAAATACATTTGGCCATTTTTGATGGTGCAGATGGATCCATCTATAACTAATACCCATTTTCTACCAAATCTGACTCCTGACCTTGTATTTCCTGGTTGCACGTTTAGTTTTAGAAACAAAAATTCTCCCTCGGTCATGTCCAAAGCAGCACTACAATATCAGAGTTATGCTATAGCTAGACTTGGCTTTTCTCCTCTTTTTAAAATTACATACATACAGTTGATTATACTGCTGTGCATGAGCAGCAAATTCTTTGCCCAGCCGTCTTACAGCTGCAAATACACTGGAGACCTAGACTGAACCTAATCCTTCTGGCAGCCTAACTGCAAAATTAAAAGTATCTGAAATGGAAGTTTCAACCATTTGTTTCCAAGTATCTACCAGTGAAGAGAACTGAGATTCTAAATACCCTCAGCTCACCAGGTGTGAAACTCTTCCTTGTCTTTGAGGCATCTTCAAACTAGAATGACAAAGCATGTAAAAAACCCCAAACCAAATCAAACAACCCCAAACCAAACATCAACAACAACAAACCAGACCACATACAAAAAAAAGCGCCCTGGCATCTTTCAAGATCTCAGAGATCTTCCTGACATCATTTCTCTTTATAATAAGTTCATCCCAAACACCAATGCAAGTTATCCCAACTGTTCTCCCACAGATTGTTAGGCTCTTGTCTTTTTAGGAACCAGTCCAACCACAAACAGGAAAACAACTAAAATTTTGCAATTAGATTAAAAAAAAGTAATTGAACCTGGATCCACAACTTTTGGTTTGGGACATTCCCACACATGCAGGACTGGCAATTTCTAGATAAAAGCATTATTTTTAGTTTTAATTTAGCAGGGCGAGGAGATCCAGACAGAGGCAGACATTTTAACACTATGAGGCTTTCCACAAAGCACAAGGGGAGCTAGGCGAGGAGGAGAGAGATACCCAGCATGGGACGAGCTACTGAAACGTGGACAATCTGGAATTATGTCTACTACCAATAGGCCCGCAAAACAACACTATCTATAGTGATTAGAAATAACCCATCTTCCTTTCCATCTCTGCACTGACTCGAAACTAGCCACTAGGAACAGGGGTCCCACCTGCTCACACACGTCCATGGCAGGGGAAGAGTTAAACACAGAACATCTGGGATACACCACAAAGCTGTTTTGTAATTTGCTTTCCAAAGCAATAGAGAGGTATGTCAAACTTCTAATACAGAGTTCAATTTTTTGATTTTTGTAAGTGACCTGTTAGCCATATAATCTAACAGTTAAGTGCCAAGATTTTTACTAAGTTCCATTTTTAAAACATCACCTATTTTTAAGACAGAAAAAGAAAGTAAGGAGGCACATTCTCTTTTATGCTCCCCCCTCCAACAAAAACCCCAACAACAACAACAAAAAAAACCCAAACAAGAAAACAACACAAAACCAAACCTAAGTGAAAACAACGACAGCTTGGCTCCATGCTGGTCATAATAAAGGTGCCCACCTGAACTCTGGTCACTAAGTGCATGGTTGAAACCATTTACTCTGCCACCTCCACCCCTCAGCCAAGCTGGTCCCCACTGCAGTCACAGGTAAGCTTCACCAAGACTTACTTGCAGACTTGTAAGGCTACAAGTTGCAGTTTACTATCATACAAGTTCAGAAAGACCAGTACCTGCTCCAGGTCACTGACTGCAGTGGTTTAAAGGCCCTTTCAGGTACAGCTCAACTGTACCTGCCACACACACAAAAATCCAGGAATAGACTAGAGACAAGCCGAAAAAAAATATTTACATCCCAAATGCATGTAAAAGCATGCTAAAAAAACCCCTCCAAACAAAAAACATTTTCAAGTAAACAAAACAGTTCTTAGGGGTACAAGGCGACACACAAGTATGTGCTCCTCAGGCACTAGGAGCTCCTAAGAAACCAAGGGGAAGCCCCGACTGGTTTAAAGCCTTGTAGTGACCGTTCCTCAGTTTCAAAGGCTGAGCCTGCAGCGACTGTCCTTGCAGTGACTATCCCCCAGCTCCAAAGGCTGGGCCAGCAGCACCTCAGCGTGTGCCCCAGAGCAGGCGGGACACAGCCCACGCGCTGGTGTGTTTGAGACAGCCCCGCACAGCTCCTGGGATGGCCCAGAAGCGGCTCACACTGTATGCATTTACACGCTCCTCCAACAAACACAAGCGCTGCTACACTCGCTACTACATCCTTAAAATCCCGGTATGACATCCTTACAGCCGCCACACAGGCGGAGCGGCGGCTGGAACAGCAGGCTCGAAGGCTTCCTCACAGAGAGCTCTACAGGGCGGGGGGGTTTGGTGGAGGGGAAGTAAAGTCTTCACGTTACTACAGGAGGTGAGGGAATCGGCTGTAACATTAAATACAGATATTTCACTGAACATGGACACCCATTTCTCTCGCTATCCCTCAATAGCGCGTTCCTGGTCACCGAGCGGCGCCAGCCCCGCACCCGCCGACCGAGCGTACCCGTGATGGGGCGGGTGCGGGACCCGCTAGGGCGAGCGGGCCGCGCACCACAGACCCGCCTCCACCATTCCCGGTCCCACACGGCCGCTCCTCTCCGCGGAGGAGCTGCATCTGTGTGGGACAGTGCGGCGGAGAGCCCACCGCGCCCGGAGCGGCCCCGGCCCCTACCCGCACCCCTACTCCTACCTGCGGGAAGGCGCCGGCCCGGCGGGACATCCCTCCTCAGCGCCATGGCGGGACCAGGAGCGCCGGGAACCAGGCGGGGCAGGGCCACAGAACCGCTCAGGGAACCGCGCACGGGCAGCGCCTTGTGCGGTTCGGAGCAGTCGGGAGGGGTGGGGCGGGGCCGTGAGAGCGGGGAGCGGCGTGAGGGGCGGTACGAAGTCGACAGTGAGGGGCGGGGAGCGGTGTGAGGGCAGGTGTGCGAGGCGGGAAACGGTGTGCCGGGAGGTATGCGAGGCGGGGAGGGTTGTGAGGGGCGGTGTGAGGGCGG